>PVKB01002978.1:0-234680 GCA_004027205.1 Ctenodactylus gundi
AAGAATTTTATAAAAGTAGAGTCCTATTTTTCAATTCCTTTTAGGGTTAGTGGGGATTTTCTGTGGCCTAAAAGTCATGCCCATTCCAAAGTGTTTAAGACGCACTCCACTGCTTCCCCTAGCTCTCAGTAAGTTTGACTTCTCCCCTTAGGACTGTGACCTGCGGCCATGGTTTGGATGTGGTTTGCAGCTCCCTTAGAACACATGTGTTGGAAGCTTGCCCCCAGTGTGGTAACAGTAGTGGAACCTTCAAGAGGAGAGGTCTAATGACAAGCTGTTACCTTATTGAAATCCAACCAGGAAGAGCAATGAGGTTGACATAAAGGTCAAATCCATTGAGATTTACTCCCTGGGGTCCACTTCCCCAGAATACTGCAACCCAGATGCATCAACAAAATAAGTGTTGGTCCATTTAGCAAGGAAAAGGAAAATCTGCTCTTAGCATTTGCAGTCCTCCTCTCCCCTACAGCTCCAATGGCATGGGGCTTAGGGAGAGAGTAATACTCATGGGCTTATTGTGATGAAAATTAAAAAGATCTTTTGAAATATTTTCAAGCTTAGGTCCCATATCTATACTGAAAACTAGTATGTATTAGAAACTGTTACTGATCTGTGAGCTGATATATGGAGTAGCTTATTCAGAAAATTCACTCAAATGAAACTGAAAACAATAAATTAAAATTAAAGAGAAATACCTCTCAGTTCTAAATAAGGCAGAAGTTTTCTTATGACGCAAGTTATTTAAAATGCAACTGGTTACATAAAAAATTAGTGATTCCCCCCCCCCCCCACCACCACCACCACTGGCACTGGGGATTGAGCCTAGAGCTTTGGTACTGAGCAACATCTTTGGGCCTTTTTATTTATTTTTGAGAAAGAAATCTCATTAAGTCGCTAAAATGCCCAGTCTGGGCTCAAACTTCTTATCCTCCTGCCTGAGGCTCTCAGAGCACTGGGATCGCAGTTGCGCACCACTAGACCCAGCTGGATCAGAGGTTCTGAAAAGGGAGGCCTGCCCTGAACAGTGATTGGTGGGGTGAGATGCCTCCTGACTCCTCATGTTTACATTTCCATGTACTTGAATGAAGAACAGATGAGCCTGGACCCCATAAGTATGCGAACAAGAAGTGGTACTGAGCATTGATTACGAAGGTGCTATCTGTGTTAAAATATTCCACACATTCAATGTGTTCTTGAACCTTGAAGACAAAACAGTTAACTGACAACGCGTCCAGTTTTATGACCATTAATACTTGGAAAATTCACACGTGGTAAGCGGCTAACCCTCAGTATAGACTTTTGCTTGCTATCATCATAGGACCTGTCCGTTTTGTGGATGTAATGTGTATAACATTAATAAACTGCTTCAAGAATAACTGCTCCCCCAAACCCCAAAAGAATTGTAGAGAATGTAGTACATCTATTTTAGATTTTAGATTATAGTATCAAGACACTAAGAAGACTATATATGCATATAGAGTACTTTTGTTATTGTTAGTGTCTTTGACACACACGCAAAAACTTGGGGTAAATAACTGCATCTAATTAAAACAATTCAATGACATGTTGAGATGCTTATTAGTACAATTTGTTTGCACTTATGAATTAGATTCTCTCTGCTGACAACCTTCCCTGTCAACTTAAGCACGGTTTTCAGAAATTCGTAGTTTTATCTTGTGTGCATAAAAATAATTTAGTTTAATAATATTGTTATTGACAAGAATTCCCATTACCTGGATACCAAATTCTAGTGTAAGGTTAATTATAATTGTCTAAAAATTATTGCCATTATTATTGAATCTAATGATTTTAAAAACCTATTTTACTTTAAACTTATATTTGTTTGTTTTTACAATTAAGTATACATAGTTCCAGGTACTTGGAAAATGATTAAGGTTTGTTTACATCATCATTAATTATACATGTACATTTTCAATTTATATATATGTGTGTGTGTGTGTATGTATGTATATATATGTGACATGTGACAGACAATGGTTACATTGAGCTTGGGTGTTTTGTGCACATTTACATCGCATCAATGTTGCAGTCCTTCCCCTCTCCCTTTGGCCCATTTCTGCTGCCTTCCACTATTATACCCAGTTGGCTCTATAGAAAGCCTGCATTCTGGATTTCTCATATTAAGAGAAACCATGTGATATTTTACCTTTTGAGTTTGATACACTTCATTAGGCATGGTGGTTTCCAGTTATGTCCATTTACCTACAGAAAAACCCTCATACCTATCTGTCTTTATGGAAGAGTACTACTCCATTTTGTATCCATTGTTCTGTTGATGGATATTTCAGCATCTTCCACAATTTATTTATTGTTAGTTCTGATGCTATAAACACGGATATATGTGTACCTCTGTTATGTGTTGCTTTTAGCTTTTTTAGAAAGAGACACAAAAGAGGTAATACTGGTTTGAATGGAACATTAATTTTCTTTCTTTTGAGAAATTCCCATGCAGCCCTCTAGAGTGGTTGTACCAGTTTACAGTCCCATCAGCAATGTGAAGGAGTTTCTTTTGCCACACAACCTCATTAGCATCAGTTGCCATTCAAATTCTTGATATATGCCATTTTCACTGGGGTCCAATTTCTGCACGGCAAAGGAAACTATTTATAGAGTGAGCAGAGAACCAATAAAATGGAGAAAAAATTTCACCACCTACACGTTGAACTGGAGGCTAATAAGTACAATATGCAAGGAATTGAAGAAAAATAGACCCCCTCAAAGAACTCAGAAAAATAACAATTATTGGCAGGGGTTCAGAAAAAAGGATCTCTACTCCACTGCTGGTGAGAATGCAATCTGGTACTACCATTATGGAAAGCAGTCTGGAGATTCTTAGAGATTAGAGAATAGAAATTCCATTTGATTCAGATACAGCTCTACTAGGCATGTCCCCAAAAGAAATAAAGTCAAAATGCCAAAAAGACACATACATATTCATGTTTATAGCAGCATAATTCATAACAGTCAAATCCTGGAAACAACTTACCTGCCCATCAACAGAGGAATAGTTAAAGAAGATAAGGTACCTATACACAATGGAATACTATGCAGCCATAAAGAAAGACAGATATGAAGCTTTTGAATGAAAATGGGGCCACCTTGAGTCAATAATGCTCAGTGAAATGGATCAAGCATAAAAGAGGGACTATACAGGATGTCTCTCTTATGAAATGCACAAAAATAATCACATAAAAAGGTCCCAACAAGAATGACAGGGTAGAAAGAGAGGTAATGGTCAAGCTAGGAAAGGGGTGAGCCTCTGAAAAGGGGGTGGGCATAGATGCTCACTAGTTCCTCAAACCCCATGGTTAGAGTTTGGAATTCATGTATTTAAAAAATGAAAAAATAAATTAATAAAAAATGGGCAACTGAAATTAATAGGCAGTTCCTATATGAAGAAGTTCAAGTGGTCAGTAAATACATGAAAAGATGTTCAACACCCTTAGTCATTAGAAAAATGCAAGCAAGAACATCACTAAGATATCATCTTATGCGTACATTTTTTTTAAACAGGTCAAGGTTGTCAAAGTTGGTCATGAAATCCTGGGCCCAAGTGATCCTCCTGCTTCAGCCTCCCTAGTAGCTGGGACTATAAGCATGTACATACCATCAGCTTAAATTATATTTTTAAATCATATTTTTAGAAAGATGCAATTTCTACAAAAGGAAAATGGCTACACAGAAACAACTTTGCTCAGGATGTAATGGCCTACTCTTGAGACAGGTGCACCCCACCACCACCACCTGTCAGAACATGGTAGAACATGACCAAACTCAGCCACCATGAACTGGATGGGAATCTAGTACTTTCAAGAAATATGCTGCACTGAGGAAGGCTGTGCAGGTTCAGATTTCTGCCCGAGGGCCCTGCTTTTTCAGGTAGAATCCAGAGGGAAGCCCCTTCATTCTGGTTTAAGGCGTGGGAAAATGAGTGGTAGACTGCCAGGGAGAAAGGAGGTGGACACAGAAAGAGACACCTTGGGTCTGAGTGCCAACATCCTCTAAGGCCTCGCTGGGCTCTGGCCTGCCCACGCAGGGAGGGGGCAGCAAGTTGGACAGTAAAGCTCAGAGAACTGAGAATTGACCTACTACTTATTTCAGGGGGAATCAGGCTAGAGGATATGCATTGTTTTTACTGTTGACACTGACCTCAACTTCCTAACGCAAGGCAATGCTTGTGAGCCACAGATGTCTTCAGCTGGGAAAGGTCCTCCTGCATTTCGATGCTCCTTGGCACCCTCAGAGGAGCCTCCCAATGCAGCTCGCACACCCAGCAAACTGCACCAGGGGGCTCTGACTCTGCGGGACTGCACTGGGACCATTTGCACAGAGATCTACCTTCTCAGTGTCATTTCTCACATTCAGTTTCCCCAACTTAATGAGAATTCTAACATAATCCAGTGAGGATTTCCTATGTGCCCACTAATCATTTAAAATTAGCTGTACTTTACTTATCTTTGGTTTGTCTCCCAGTAACCATTATTTAATTAAAATTGATACTTCTCCTATTTCCAAGATAGTTAGAATTACCTAGTAATTAGCACCATTTGAATGAAAGCAATCAAAGGTCTGTCATTAACCCAATAATCCTTCCTGGGAATGAGGCAGGGTACCAATCAGCTACCAGAGAAGGAGGGGACTAAGAGAACGTGGGTAGCTACAAGAAACAAGGAAACGCATGGTGCTAGACACACAGATGTATAGCGTCATGTAAACAAACGAGGGAAGAAAGGAAAGACAAAAGGAAGAATGTGAGATCTTGACCGAGAGTCATGCAGGGGCTCAAACAGCTTCAACTGCCAACTCCCCCCTCCCCACCCCCCTTTAGGAAGAGGAGGAACGGCACAGCGGTTAAAGCGCTTGCAAGGTCAAGGTCCTGAGATCAGTTCCCTTCGGCAGCACCACATACAGCTGGGCGTGGTGATGCATACCTGTAATCCCAGCACTGGGGAGGCTGAGGCAGGAGGACTGTCCTGAGTCCGCGGCCAGCCTGAGACACACAGTGAGTTCAGGACCAGTCTGGGCTACAGAGTGAGACCTTGTCTCAGAAAGAGAGAGAGAGAGAGAGAGAGAGAGAGAGAGAGAGAGAGAGAGAGAGAGAGAGAGAGCATTATGACACTGACTCAATGATCACCAAGAAACAGTCACATGTGATTGTTCTTTAAACACTTAACAATGCCCTATAATCTTTTTCCCATTTTATTGATATGTACCTATCAATAAATTATGTACTGCATATACATATACAATGTCTCATTGAACTTGAGTATTTTGTGCACATATATTTCCTGGTAAAGCTACACATCCTTCCCTTCTCCCTTTCTGATTTTCCCTACAATCTTTTCACCTAAGGTCACTAGGTAACAGGCGTTGAGAGAGGCAGTCCCCTCGTGCTGTGAATTCAGCTGTATTTGATAAGGAGCAGCCATGGCTGTCCAGCATTTCTCACTGACGCCTGGGGCTATTCTCTTCATACATGCTATTCTGTCTCCCTACCAGGCTAAGTCAGGGACTATTTTACAAATTCCATTTTGCAGTTTTATTAATATGTGATTCACCGCAACACTGACAGAGAGACCCCAAAGAAGGAACAGGCAGAGTGCAAACGTCAGAAAGAACGACAAGGAAGTCCATATGCTAGAAGGTTTCAGACAGACAACGTGTAAGTCGTTGCAATGACCTAATTTTGTTGCACACACATACTTGTGATTCCTCATGCCAACTTTGCCCTTAACTTGTCCTACCCAATCCTATTGGCGGAAGGTACAGAAAGCTAGTGAATATTTTCTTGCATCATCAGTACCAAGGATTTCCAAAGGGGATTTATAACTTAGTTTAATAAAAATTTAAAACACACATAATTGTATTAAGTATTTGCAAAGCATGATTGCAAAATACAGGGTGCTTAAATTACAATAATTATTATACTACGAGACACATTGCCATTAACGCTTAACAAAAATACTTTCTCTTATTTCAGACACACGGCCCATCATCTTTGTCACTTTCTGAAGCAGTCCTAGAAGTCCTCTTCTGCGTCTATAGCTGCTCTTCTGTGGCTATCTTGATATCCTGAGATATCAGAACGTTTGCCTCCCTCCCATTATCATTTTGGTTTGGGGGAAGAGCAAGAAGTTTCATGGTGCCAGATCTGGCAAACAAGTGGGTGAAGACAAGCTGCCCTGTTTTCCCAAGCCTGCCTTTCCATCGGCTGATGTGTGGCAGCAACATTCATGTAGTTTTTGATCATGCTTCATAACATTGCTCAGAAAAGAGGACCCCAGAACTGCCACAGAAAGCATAAAAGACAGCAGGACCTGTCCAAAGTGATAAGGTCTACTTTGAGGAAGATACTGGCAGCATTTATTTTTTACTGTAAGAAACTACTATTTTATTTAAATTTTCACCGTATGATTTTCTCATGCATGGTAATTGTGTACTTTTATCTCTATGTAAGAAAATCATATGCATCCTTGCAGGAGATGAACTGGCACTCTAAGGAGACCTGGTATAAAGCAATTTGAACCAACCTTGTATGACCTCCATGCCTGATGTCTATATTTTATATTTCAATCCAGATATTTTCCTACTGATATCTTTAACATCTATTGTCTTTTTTCTTTTCTTTTCTTTTTTTTTTAAAGATAAGCCCTCCCACTGCTGGCTCCAGGGAGAATCCATTTAGAAGGAAAGAGCAGTCCCAGCACAGCAGGGAAGACAGACCTTTTTTCATGTACTCGTTATTAGGCTGTAATACAATAATGAGTGTCTAGGTTTAAGATTCTGCCTTTTTGTTCCTTTAGCCTGCTGAGCATGAAAATGTCTTCACTGTTTCCCGGTAACAGTGTAAATACAGCCTGTCTAGATGGAGTTGGCACGCTAACTGTATCTGGCTGTTCGGGGGTTATTTAATCAAAGGCAATTGGTCACATGAACCCAGCAACCTTCCCTGACCAACGGCCTGGCACCACCTGGCACTGAAGTGTGAGTGGCAGAAGGTACCCTTTGGGGGCTTGCACAAAGGAGAGAGGAGGGTCTGTCCTTTTCAAGAGGTTTCAATTCATTCATTTGCAGTGTTGCGAATTACTGGGACAGTGTTTCTATTTAACTGGTTATATACAAAAATTCAGCTACTCTGTGTGTATGTAGTCCAACATTCTATTTATAAAAGCCCAGTGCTTAGATATCCTTGTTTGCATTATTAATATTATAAATTATCCTGCTTATATTATAAGGAATGACAAAATGAGCCCCGGCTGACCACCCATGAGGATGGATTGTTTTACACGATGGCCTTTCACCACACCTTGCACTTCGGCCTTTCCATATCCCAAACACTGTTTGGCAACAGTCACTTGCTATTTTAGGAACAGGACCAGGATTGAAATAGTGTCATATTCAGCAGATGGTGATCTGAATGAAAGAACAGAGAGGTCAAGAAAAGTCCCTGATACAGATGGTCACTCCAGGCAAACACAGCAGATGAGTGGGGCGTAGGCCGGGGGTCACATGGAGGAAAAAGAGGATCTAGAACCAAGAGCGCATTGAGTGGCAGGAACCGGGGGTCCTCCCTGCAGGTCATTTACCTAAGGGGAGCTGAAACCCGGAAGTAGAAGGCAGGACAGCTGCAGGGTGGGAGAAGCCAACGGCAGACTCTTGAGAAGGTGGTGAAGGTGGCAGGATTTTGGAGACGTGGGCAGGAGACATAGTGAAAGGTGGACAGTTGAAGTCCCACTCAGCTGTGTGTAGATGGCTTTGGAGCAAGGAGGGAGTTTAGCAGATGTCAATGTTGAATTTTGCTCCTGATATGGCACCTGTCAGGAAGCAAGCCATGGTGATGGCTTAGTCCTGTTTGAGAGGGGCTCGCCTGACTGCTTAAGTAGGAAGACAGGCATGGGTACTGTAAGCAGCAACATTCAATGTGCTAGAAGAAAAAAGAAAACACCAAATATGCACTAGGGTTTCTTTTTGAAGCTTTCTATTTAGAAGCAAATTTTTCTGAATTTATGAGAGTAAACCTACAGCATAGTTCTCAGACGCAGGGACCATAACATCTGATAATAAACTTATAAATATATTACTTTTGTCATACGTGATGGAAAAATATCAAAGCAAAATCCAACAACTACAGCAGGAGGATTCTGAGCTACAGTCTGCATCTTTCATCCCAAATTCTGGTATTTACATTTGGCAATCATCAGTGGCCTTAAGGGGTCAGGAGTTTGACTCCTTCCTACCTCTACTTCCTACCTGCCCACTTCAAAGCAGTGAAACCTGTAGATTGAAGGGATTCCATACAGACACTTCATAAATCCTGAACGTCCTCACTGATGCCTGCCTGGAATTGTGCTGGCCATGATGTGTCACTGGGAATTCACCATGATGAGTGCCAACTCCAAATGGCTCTTACAGCAGATAACCCCTTCCCCGGATCACACTGTGGAAGTTCTGTTACCCTCTGTTGTGGTCATCAAAGAAAATTGCTAGCCATAGTTGTGTCTGATCTCTAATTAAATCTTTGCTTTTTAGGATTTTAAAATAGGGTGAGGATTTTCAAAGATAGAGTAGAAGACACAGTTTAACAGAGCTTTAATATGAATATATTGTCTTCAGGGCCTGGAAACATTTCAGGCCTAAGAGACCCTTAGAATAAATGGCCCATCCTTCTAACTTTAAAGAAAAATAAACTCGAGCATGGAGATCTTTCATGACATCTCCAAAGAGGTATGGTTGACAGTGGAGATGGAATAAAATCCAGTATTTTAGGGAAATCATTACCACCATATTGATCTGTGTTATAGCACAGTGTGAAATAATGCCAGACATGAGCTTGATTTATATTTTCAAATTCAAAACCAGAAGCATGAATCGAAGTGTGGAGTGGTTGAAAGTCACAAACTAAGCTGTGAAAAGCGACAGGAAAAGGAACGTGAAGTTGGATGAGATATCCAAGCCCTGCGCCATAGCCTTCTTTCCCCACAGAGCCATGTCTCGGTCCTCCACATATATTATTTTCAATTTTAGAGTACAGTTAGGTGACTCTTTAAGAACCACTTCAGGGGACACTTACAAAGCCCCCTCTAAGCATCTCCACACCCCTCCTTCCTGTACCTTACCAGGTGACCCACCTCTGGCACTTTTCTCTAGAGCACAAGTCACATTTTTCAGGCCCCACCCTTTAAACAAGAGGAGAAACATCGATCTCTGCTAAGCCTGTAAGCAAGGTGGAAACTGATTCGCTGCTAAGCTATTATTTCTCCCAAAGCTTCAAGAAAGGTATTCCTGCATCTCCCCTCATTTTAAACAGCACTAGTGATGAATTTCTCAACCCAAGTGAACTTTTGTGAGAGGCATATTATGAAACACTAGAACAGAGGCCAATAATCTAAGCAAGACACCCGAAGCAGATTTTAGATGTGGCTGAAATATACTAATTTTTTTTTTCATGGGAAAAACACTTTATCAACTGAGCCAAGGTGGGTAAGAGCTTTCAAAGCACATAGCCATTGTTAGTGGTAGGTGAGAAAGTATTTGAATATTAATGTAGCTTTCAGCAGCTTTTATTTTCTTTTGCTCTAAAAACTAATGTGCAAAAGAGTTTGCGACTGAGTGGAAAGAGTTAACCCAACTTCCAGGAGGCATAGCTGGCTGCGGTTGGGCAGGTTCTATATTCTTAGAGGCTCTGACTGAATAAAAATGGAAATGTTATCTGAGCACACAAAGCACAGTTCACAGTGATAATGAAGCTGTTGACATACTGCTCATACTTTATTATATAAATTTTAGTAATGCATTTGCCAGAGAGAAAAATGAATACTCAGGGAACTCCTCTGAGCTCAGCTTTCCAATAGGCTAGGGCTGTGGGCACACGTCCGCCTCTATCATTAGCGTGGCTTGATGGCCTGCCTTCATTTAATCAATAGGGGCACTGTGGACATTGGGAGGGGCTCAGCAGCATCCTATTGACTGAGCTAATCTAACTGGATTTAAAATAGGAACTAGGAGATGGGTTATTTTTAAAACCAAGCCCATTGGTGCATAAACACGTCCAGCAGCGTGATTACTTAGCTCTGGAACCAATGAGGTGTGGCTAGTGGGTGAGAAGGCCATGAAAGATGACCAGATGAGATGGGTTTGTGGCCTGGAGTGCAGGCAGAAGAGATTGTGACCTCAGGTCAGCATACCATAGGCTCTGCGGGCAGGCAGACACCAGGGTGCTGTTGCATGCAGGCTGCAAGAACACCTGGCTTTCTAATTTTCAGCGCCAGGCACAAAGTAGAAACTCAGGTCCCTTTGTTTAAAAATTGTTAAGAATTCCAAGGTGGTGATGACAGAACTTCATACCAAGTCACACATCAGAGAGGCTGTCTCACCTGCTGAATTATGAGGATGGAAGGGTGCCCTCTAGTGTCGCAGGAAAAGCAAATTCTCCCAGTGGTCACCTGATTTTTTTCCCTTCCCTCTGGCCCAGTTAGAGCTCCCATCATTCAGGTCTCTGTGCATTTTTGTCAAAGGTGAATTGACATAGAGCAAATTTAGGGGAGAGCCGGCTCCTTCCTTTGCCTCAGCCTGCCTTAGAAACTATGCTACCCAAAGGTGCAGAAATGAGCTGCAGAACTCCTTGGGGTCCCCTTTGTGGTGCGAGTATATATTTCACATTCTGGGCTGGGTACTAAAGGGCATTTTTCATCTTACTCCATGCTACTTAAGAATTATTATTATTTATTTATCATGTTTATCTTCTGTAGGCCTTTTTCTATAGAACTTTTTAAAAGACATGCTTGACCCCTTTAATTCTGAAACAAGAATAGAATAATTATAAGCAGGATACTAGTTCACATTTTTTTGCATTACATATAAAACATACATGGGTGCTCCTATAAAAATTAATACCCCTCAAAAAGCAAAATGATAAACCTCAAGGAATCCAGGAATGTTTTTGATTTTTTTATGCTATCTTTCTAAGACCTTTGTTGATGCTGCCGCAGTTTAAGTTGAAGGGTGGTGGGGAAGGACGTTGGCTTGGCTCCTGTTTCCTCTGTCATGCTTACCATTCAAAAGACACTGGAAACTTCAAGAGTTGTGAAGTCCCCCCTCCCGCCCCCCACTCAGCCCACCGTGCATCAGGCATATGGTCGGCGTGAAATAAATATTTGTCAAATGAATGAAACCAATGAGTGAGGAGTCAAGCGTAGATTCTCCACGCAAGGCTCTCTAACAAGACTTTCCAAAACAAAATCTCGTAAAAGTCTTGCAATAACTCCACCTACCATACAGGGAGAACAGAGAGATGGTACAGATGCTGGATATCAAAAATATTCAACTTTCTCAGTGGGAATAAGAAGCAAGCAATTAAGTGCTTATTTTTCTTTTCTGAATCTTGCAGGTTTTTTCGTATACATCTAAATTACAGTTTTGTTTTGTCCTCCTTGTGTGGGCACAGCAGACGCTTATCAATACAAGCCGCGAGGAAGCGAGAGTTGGAGTGATGAATAATAGCGTGTTGCCAGCACAGGAAAGGACTGAAAATGCACAACACAGCCCACTGCAGGAAGACCCGCACAGGGCACCAGCAGGAGAGAATCCACGCAAAGGAAACGGTGGCTGCGGCCCACTCACCCAGGTTTCCTTGGCGGGATGGGGCCCTGGCTATTTATAAGTGCGATTCATCAGTGTTAGCTGTTATGGAAGCAGCTCCCAGAACTTTCCAAAACCTAAAACCTGGGAGGACAGCAGTCCTATGTCCTGATCCAAGGGAAAGTACCAAGTCTAATGAGAAGGTTTGGCCCTGGGAGAGACTGAGATTGAGTTACCTGGGACACAGTCAAGGGTGAGTGTCCTCCAAGGCGGGGTGAAGGGAGGGAAGGGATGTTCTACAGGCAAAATATCCAACAGAAAAAGAGCTTTGCCTAGCTGCTCTGCCTAGAGGATCAGACCGTTAGAGGGAAGTTGGGGCCAAGAGTAGAAGGCAGGACAACCGTGTCCATCCATTGCTTCCTCTAACTTGTCTTCTGGTCCTCAGCAGGATGTGCAAAGACTAAGAGCATGGGAGGAGGGCTAGTGGGGCAGGACATCTCTCCCAAGCCCCTGTGTCCTGGCCCCTGAGTCTACCTTTGTCAATCTTCCTATGTCCTGGGGGGGGGGGGGAGGTCTTTCTGAGATCTACAGAGGGTGGCACAGCTGGGCTGCCCCTCAAACAGCTCCAATTCCCTAAACCCTACAAGGTATTGTTTGTCGCTAAAAATAAATCCTTGTCAAAGGTGTCAGGTCTGAGTTTTCTAAAGGCCTGGGCCTCCTCATGGCCTGGGGTCAAGAGTCACACAGCTACACACCAACATGCCCCTTCCTTCCAGGAAGACACAGCAGGCTATGTGGGCAGCTGGGCTTGGATAAGATCACATGGCCTTAGGCAGTGCAGTGCGCGGACAGCAGAGCCTCTAAGGAAGGGACAGCTTGCTGGTCCTGAAGGGATGGCAGCTGTGCCTTGGATCTGCTCTTTGGCAAAGGCTTCTGGGAGAGGGTGGGATGGATTTGGAAGTCTTGGCCTGAACCGCATGTATACAGTCGCAAATCTCCAGAACGGTGGGTGCTTTTAAAATTCAATATAATTAAATTTACTTTATTTCTGTGGTGCTGGGGATTGAGCCCAGCGTCTGTGTACCGAGATACCAACCCAGTCCCTTTTATTCACTTACTGTATTTTGAGACAGGGTCTCCCAGAGTCACTGTGCGGCCTCAGCTGGGCTCCAGCCTGAGATCCCTTCCGTGTCATCAGGGATCCTTCATGGCTTTCAGGGCTGCTCCAGTGCGTGGCCTGTCAGGCAGATCTGGAGGGGACCCTGTCCTCACAGGCCCGCGCCTCCGCGTCGCTTGCCGGGTCTCTCTTTCTAAGGAATCTCAGAGCCAACCAAGCCATCACCGCCCAGCAAAAGGGGCTTGCTGGCCACCAGGACTACCAGGGGCGCCCCGGGCACCTGTGACGCAAAAATCCGAGGCCCATCGGGTGCCTCCAAAGTGTAAGTCCGGCTGAACATGCTGGGCCCAGACAGGGAGCTACAGTGCTCATCAAAACCCGTCAGTTTTTCTTTTTTTTCCAGCAGAACTGGGACTTGAACCCAAGGCCTTCGAACTGAGTCACGTCCTCAGCCCAGTTTTGTTTTGAGGGAGCGTTTTCTTAAGTCGCCCAGATGCGCGGGCTGGGCTCGAATTGGCGACCCTCCGGCGGCCCTGAGGGAAGACCCCCGCCTCCGGGAACCTGGCAGGGCGGGCGCCCGCTGCCGCCGCGCTCAGCTGAGGCCTGGGGACCCCGAGCCCGGGGCAAGGCGAGGCCTCCCGGGCGCCCCGGGGCGTGGGGACGGGCGTGGCGGCGTCCGCCCTGGCGCCCCTGGGGCGCGGAGAGAAAGCGGGCGGCCGGGCCGGGCTCTGAGGTAGAGGGTCGGCGGGCGCGGGCCTGAGCGCGGGCGGCCGTGGGCCTGAGCGCGGGCGGCCGTCTGGGGGCGAGGGGGCGGGGCGTCGCGGCGGGGGCGGGGCGTCGAGGGCGGGGGCGGGGCGTCGCGGCCGGCCGTCGGGGGCGGGGGGCGGGGCGTCGAGGGCGGGGCGGGGCTTCCCTGCCCGCCCCTTCTCCCCCGCGCGGTGGCGGCGCCGTCCGGAGCCGCCGCGGCCCCCGCCCGCCCGCCCGCCCGCCCGTCCGCCGCGGGGCCTGCGCGCAGCTCGGGCGCGGCGCGGGGGCGGGACGCGGGCGGCGGCGGCGAGCGGCGCGGCTGCCCGGCCGGCGCGCTCCGAGGCGCCCCGCGAGCCGCCCCGATGTGGCGGGAGGCCGTGCGGCGCCGCCGCTACCTGCGGGACCGCGCCGAGGCGGCGGCGGCGGCGGCGGGCGGCGACGGGCCGCCGCGCTCCCGGGACTGGCTGTACGAGTCGTACTACCGCATGAGCCAGCAGCACCCGCTCATCGTGTTCCTGCTGCTGCTCGTCATGGGCGCCTGCCTCGCCCTGCTGGCCCTCTTCTTCGCGCTCGGGCTGGTGAGTGGCGCGCCGGCGGCCCGCGGCCCGCGCCCGGGCTCCCCTCGCCCGTGGCGCCGCGCGGCGAGGCCGGGGGAAACTTTCCCGGGGAGGCTTGCCCGCGCAAAGTTGCCGGGGCTCGCGGTGGCCGCGGCTGCGCCGCCGTGCCGGCCGCCGGGGGTCGGAGCCGGCTCAGCCCGGCGTCCCCGGCGCGGCCGCAGCCCGGCTCGCGGGGAAGTTTGCCTGGGTGGAATTCCACTCCGGGGAAGCCTGCTGCGGGAAGAGTTCATGGCGAGGAAAATGGCATAAAGCGGCGTGGGCAGCTTTCCTCTCAGTTTCCTGCGCTTAGCTCCAAGGCAGAAAAGGATGGGGCGCTGCCCGGCCGCGGAGACTGCCTGGAAGGGGCTTCTCGGACGGCCCGGCGGGCTCCGGCTTCCAGGAGGGAGTCAGCCCGTTCACCGGCTCGGACAGGTTACGAAAGCGCGTGTCGTCGCAGGGAGCGCCGGGCATCTCCACAGCTGATGTCGGGGTTGCCAGTTGGTATTTTCTGTGCACAAGTCCTTGGCCGGATCCCTGGCACGGGGAGAGGAAATCTCTAGATGGCGGTAACTTCCTGTTAACTGATGTCAGGGGCTTGTGGCTGAAACTTTTGCGCGCTGCCCCAGGTACGCCTGGGACGACAGTGAATGCGCTGGGTGACCCCTGGGTGTTCCTGGTCAGCCGTGGTTCTGGAAATGTCTCCAGTCACACGACTTTTTTGGAGCTTTGCATGTAAATATGCCCCCACACTCCCTGGCCTCCAGGAGCAGAGAAGGGGATCTTGCCTAAATTTCAGCAAGCGCACAAAATAACCGTCTCTGGTATTTGGCCATTTGTTTTGCCATTCCGGACCAGATGGTGCTCATATTTTGCAGGGGAAGAATGGTTACCGTCTTAAAAAAAAATGTTTCCCCCCTCCCCCCACGCATCCCCCCTCAGCGGGCGCTGTGTTCTGACTGAGTCCTGTGGGGTTAGAAGAGAAACTCCAGTGGATAGGGAAGGCTGCAGTGCCACTAACAGGCCCTTGTCCTGGCACAAGCAGAGCCGAGGTGCAGGGCAGCCCTCAGCCCCTGGCGCGTCACTGGGCTCGGAGACCCCAGGAGTGGCTTCTTTACTTCCTCTAGGACTACACAGGACTTGGAGGGAGAGTGCTGCCCAGCCGCAGAGCAAGGCATCTCCGTCTTCCTCTCCTTGCGGGGGAAGCAAACGCGGCAGCAGTTTTCCTTTAGCAACCTATCCCGCCAGGGCGTTTCTGCTAGTGATTCTCCCGGACCTGTAATTCATGCTGTTCTGGCGTGTGCTTTGCTTAGTGGGATGGGGAGCAGGTGCCTGGCTATTTATAGCACCATTAATATAGTTAGACCAGTGTAAAGTTCGTGTTCCCTGTGCACACGACTCTCTTTTCTATGACGTAGCACTCTTACACTTCGTTGATACAGATGCGATACTTGATGTGCTTAATAGGTGATACGGATACAGACACATGTCTTTCACAGGTGGGTGAGAGGTTCTGCCACGTAGGTTTTAATCTCTGGGTTTTCCTTGTTCTAATTTCTGTTTCTGTACACAATTCCTTTGCGCTCCTTTGTGGTGCAAGTGCTGGGGTGGTATCCTTTTAGAATTTTACCCCAAGGCTTTGTGTGCCTTGACAGATCATTCCTTTCCACACTTCCCTTGCACTCAGCAAAGTCATTGAAAACACAAAGTGAACATTCCTCTTAACGTGGCTGTCACCAGGGTGAAGTCCTTGGGCAGTGACGTGAATCCTGTTCCTTGATGTATCCTGTCCTTGGTTTCATGCCCGTCACCCAAATCCTTAGCAATGATGAGCTGTGTTCAGAGGTGGTGGTTCTGCCCAGTGGAAAGGCTCCTTCAAGTGGAGACTTTGGCCACGGGGCTGTCTGAGGTGGGAAATATCTGGGGGAAATGGCACGGTCTTCTCAAACTGTACAGTCAACTAAGGGATGCAGATGATTAACTCATTTTCATTGTGTTTTGCGCAATAACGTAGCCAGCATCTCTGCTTTCCAAAAAATGTTGGCCCTTGACATAGTCAAAGATGGTTTGAGTAGAAACACTGCAGACAGGATAGTGCCAAGTGAGAACTGTGGGTCTGAGGTCGGGCCCACTCGGAGCGGAGCGTGGCTTCTGTCAGGGTGGCCTGGAGAGGTGGAAGCACTGTCTCTGCTTGGGCCCCGCCAGGTCCTCAACCTGAAGCATTTGCTTGGGTAGCTGGGCTCTCTTACAGCACAGGCAGGAAGTGGTCTGTTTTTGTTCCCTGAAATCCTGGGCAGAGTCCTTTTCTCCCTTGATTCCGCCTGCTTTTGATTTCCATTAGCCTTTCCCCAGCTCCTGTAGAAGCAAAGTCAGGCAGTTTTCTTATGCATATCCCTAGAACAGTTGGGTTATAGATGTTTCACCATATATAATTTCCTTTGTATGAGATGATTTGAAATATATATTAAAAAGCAAAACAGAAAGCTTTGTTTTGATTTTATATTTCCATAGTTGACATTGTTCAAAAAAGTGATTTCAATTAATGTCGCTCTCTGGTCAAATCCATGGTTATGTTTTGTTGACCATGAAGTTACATTGATGGTCAGGAATTTTTTCTTTTTTTTTGTTATTGTTGTTCTGGAAAATTAAATGCTGAATCGAAACTTTACACTCTTTTGTAATCAATTCTTTTCTACATCAAAATCTACAAATTAAGTTTTATCATATTTTAACAGCTGAAGGAATGGAACAAAGACAAAAAACCACATAAAGCCATATTTTTAATTTTCATATTTTGCTTGAAAAGATGAAAGTGTTTTTTTTATTATTTGTCATGACAGGTTTTAATGAAAAGTCTGATTTGTAGTATTTTCAACATCAGTTTGTTGAGTGCCTACCACGCACCAGACGCAGGCCAGCCTTAGTGACAGGAGCTCAATAAGCGTGACCTCCACTTAGAAAACCCCGAGCTCATGAGACCAAACTCCGTTGTGAGTTTTACCTTATTGCTTTGCCTTTTAGCTGGTTCTTGTAACTGAGTGCATGAGAGCCACTTTCCAGGGTGAAACCCTCATTTTCTATGCTCCAAATCAGCCAGGTTCTCTCAAAATTTGCCTGTCATGGTTAAGAAAGTTTGATATATATTATAAACATATATATGTACATATAACATGTATATATTTGATAAATATATATGTATTTAATTTTTTTTCAAAATGTCAGCTGGCTCTAGTCAAATTAGTTTGGGCTGAAATTTCTCATTGGAAATAGAATTTTGTTGGTTCTTGGTCATTTGGCTAAGATCAAGTGTAGGAACAATAAGTATTTCCATTTGAATGAAAAAATTGTTTTCCTGTACATTTTAAGGAATCAGATGGAAACGCTTTTATGTGTTTCATTTGATCTCTACTATGATCTTGAAATATGTGTGTACTTTTATTAGTATAAGTAAGTAATCTACATGATTGAAACTATGACCTACCCTTTTAGAGGGCCATATGGTAAGCTAGAAAGCAGTAGTCTCTTCTATTACTGACCAATTATCTAACATTATGTATTTTTCCTAAAAGCAGATAATTAGACTGTCTATAAATTTAAAAAGAATCTTTAGTTTATACCAAGGAGATGAAAGACCCAATGTTTGGAGTGGAAAACTGGTTTATTATTCTGGTCTTTCAGTGCTGCCTGTGAATGGAAGACTCACCCCCAACTCTGAAGGAGAATTGCAGGCTAGGAATATGACTAGATGCACCCCTTGTGTTTTATAAGGGACAGAAACTTCTCTAGCCCTCAAATTCTGGCGATAGAGTTGAACTGGCTGTGTTCATAGGTACCAGAACAAAGGTAGCCAAAGATACATCTCTTTTTGCATCTCTGTACACACAGGACAGTTTTTCTCTGCAGGTGTTTGTAATTTGCAACCAGTAATTCACTCAGTCATTTTAGTTATAATTTACCTGTGGTGTCAACAAATTCCTGAGAAAAACTGTAATTTTGCACAGGAAAGGTGATTCCAATGTAGAGGTCTAGCCAGAAAGGATTTGGAAGTGTCCATTGGGTATTGAAATGCATATTTAACATGTACATACAGCACGCCTTGCTTGCGTTGCAAAGGCTGTAGGTGTAATGGTTAGAAACATCCACTTGGTGCTGGAATATTAACTTTGTCCCTTCCTGTCGTTCTTCTCCTTCTGTGGTAGTAGGTAAGTCATTCCACCTATGTTCCATTTCCTCATTTGTAAAGTGGAAGGGTACCAGCCTTATGAGGTGAGGATCTAATTTACGACATTAAACCCTTGGGACAGTGCTCTTATGAGGTCTTCTTAAGTTGCTTTTTCACTGCTTACGTGAAAGATACCATAGTCACATTGCCATTTAGGTGGAAGGGCATGTCTTAGTTACTTACTCATCGCTGGGACACAATACCTGACATCCACAACTGAAGGGAGGAAAGATTAATTTTAGCTCACAGTTTAGTAAGGTCTCACACAGTCCATCCGTGGCAGTCCATTTGTGGCAGCTGGCAACAGTGGAATTACATGGCAGAGGTTGGAGAGCTGCTCACAGCATTGTAGGCAGAAACCAAGTGAAGCAGAAACAGTGAATGTCAGAATACCCAAGAAGAAGCTGCTATAATGTTTCTTCTTTCTTCCTTTACTTAGTTAGGGGTGGCAGTACTCCCCCATGCCCATGGTGAGTACCCCTTCTTTCTCTTCCAGGTTCACAAGTCAACAACACACTCTGGAAAGCTCTGCTCTGGGCACCACCCCCATTACCCATCCCAGCCAGGTCCTACCTCCCAGTAACAAACAGTTTCATAGTTACCCAACAACATTTGAATACATGAGGTTTGTGGGGGACATTCCAGATCCAAACCATAGGGGGCGCTACTTCTATGGGTGAGGAAACTGAGGCCCAGGCAGGTAAATTCATTTCTTCAGGTCAGAAAGCTACAGAGGTGGGTCAAGCTACTGAGCTTGACTTTTCTTCTGTGACCTTCGTGGAGAATGTTGCCCAGTCTGGAATTCTCAGTTCTGGTCCTAGCATGATCATTTTGGTTGGCATTTCTGCTGATATGAATGTCTTTCCTCTTAATTGTGTATAGCAGAGTGAATTGCCTTGTGTTCTCTTTTTCAGTGATAAAGGAATTTGGGTAGTGGTGCTTCCTCACCATTGACTCATAGAATCGGTGGTGTCATGTATTTTCATTGTCCAATATATTCCCAATACCTTCCCCATTAACCAGATCATCCATCTGTGGCTTTGAAGGGTTTATTTATTTTTTTTTCTGAGAAGATCCTGGCATAGACACTATGACAGTGGCTGTTGCTATTGAGCTGTGATTCATACTGATACTTCAAAATCATATATTCTCCTGAAACCATGATGATACTGTTAGAGCTGATGCACTACTGTGATAATGATGTCCGATAGTTGTGCTAATCATATTGGTATATTTGGTCAATTATTGGTGGTAATTAAAGAGGTCACATTAGATGTTTGGACGTAATCTGCTGGTAAAGTGGTACATTTTGTAACTTGGCATTGACATTGGGACCACCCATTGAACTTGACTTACTCCTTCCCCAGCTGTATGTTTCCTGATCATCTGCTGGAGGGAGCTGTGATCGGCAACCCCTTGGGTAGTGCTTCACGTAAGATCTCTGACAAGTTGGTGTGATCTTACACATCGTATGCCCCCTTACTGGGGCCATGTCGTTCTGACTGTATGGGCAAGAGTCTTGCACATGTGGTTTCCCTCGGGCAAGCCTCTTCCTCTACTTTTCTGTGCTGTATATTAATTCAAATTCAAGCATGTCTCCTTGGATTCAAGAGTTCAGCCTTTGAAGAGCATTCTAACTTTATTGATTTATGCCTTGGACATCTATAAAACTCATAAAGAATAACTTAGTCTCTATCAGCCAAAGTTTAGAACAGTCCAATGGACTCACTTGGTCTTCTCAACTAATAACACTGTGCTTGCTGTACTGGAGGTGCTAATTGACATATGCCCCGTATATAGTGTAGCTACATTTTCCTGAGTAGCTGCATCTTCAGCCTGTAGCTTGCTGGTGAAAAATCCCAAACATCATCGATAGACCTGGATCGAGAGCTCAGTGTTGCCACTTAGAGTTCGTGCTTGGCTGTCATATGTCCTTTCTGGCTACTTTCATGCAATAATGAGTAACAGACATAGGCCCATAGAGCTTTGTTAGAAATTAACACAATACCAGGCAAATACTACACTTGAAACAACACCCTGCTGTCACAATATTTACACTACAGAGAGATCTCTTTGCATAGTCTCTTGTAGAGGCTGGTAATAAAATAAGCACTAAAATTTTTGATTCTGGAGAATAGGGTATGTGCCTCTCTGTGATAAATGGTACATAAAGCTTTGAATTAGTTTGAAAAGCAGAACTTGGGACAAGTACAGAGGCATAATTAAAATTTGTGTTTTGATGCCAGTTTAACGTGGATACCCAGATTGTCTAACATCATTTTCAGTTTTGTTGGCTCTGGATAACTTTATATGAAAAAGCTACCAAGAGTAGTAAGATACTATTTACCCTGTGGTTCTGTGGCATCAAACCACACCTGGTGATTCAGGATTGCAGTGACCAGGTGTGTTTGGGAGGAGAGAAAAGGATTACTGAGTCACCTTGTGTGTCTGGTTCACTTGACTAAATGAAGCCTGGACTAGTCAATGCTCTCTTTGTATACAGGTACAATGAAAAGCCAGCGAAGGGAATGCAGAGGCTTGGAGAGGGATTTTAGAGTCCAGCCATTTTGGGCAATGTTACAGATAATTCTCTGTGTTTTATTTTTTACCTGAGCTTACATGTTTGTCTCCAGGAGCCAGACTCAGCTAAGAGAGTAATGGACACAGTAAGACCCTCAGCCCTAAAAGTGGTCACTTTGCTGCTGGCATAGGGTACATGTGCATTTGCTGCTTACTGTAAGTGGTGTAGGATTCTGGTGTCCAGCCTTTGGGGCAGCTAGTACCATGCCTCTCAGTTAAGCTTTGGAACAGCTTTGCAGAGAAAGAAATGAAGGGATGGAGGGAAGGAGGAAGGGAGAGAGAGAAAGAGCAGAGCAGGAGAAAGAAAAAGAACCAGGGGAGGAGAGAGGGAAGAGGAGAGTGAGAGACAGAAAGAGAGAGAAGTATATCCTGGTCACTAGAAGTCATAACACTTGTGCATCTACAGCAAGTCAAGTCCCTTTTGAAAATATGACTACTTGAAATGGGATCTTTGTCAATTGTTAGTGCAATCAAAATACATTGATTGAAAAATTTATTGTTGTAGAAACATGCAGATCAATATTGCTGTAGTTTCTTTTTTTAGAAATTCTCAAGATTTTCCAGATGATCATTATTGTCTGAGAGACAATCCTGAGAGCAAATCAAGTCTCAAAGTCTCAGGTCACCACCCACAGAAGGTTCCTGGTGGAGGAGAGGTGCAACCTCACCAGAGGTGCCTACTAAAAGGACCTGGGAGGGAGGGAGAACGCTGCCCGTTTATGTGTGTATGGCGTCTTGTTCACTGTTCCTTTGTTTTTGTTTTTGTTTTTTTGCTTTCACTTTGATTTATTTTAATGAAAAAATTCGAAAAAGGAAGTTTTAGTGCTCACATTTTTCACATGTACTCCAAGAAAGTTCTTATTTACTTTTCTTAGTAATGGAACTTTTTAGAGTTTCTGGTTTGTTGAGTCAGCTTCATGAATGTATGTCTTTAGAAATTTGTGTGTTTCATCCATATCCTCAAATTTAGCAGCATGAAGTTGGTAATACTATTCTCACTTTGATTTTTACAGATGTTCCACCTTTGCTTTTAATTTTTAATTTTATTTTTGCATATGTTCTCATTTAACACTTCCAAGAACCATCACTCCATTTTGCTTATTTTTTTTTACCTAATTTCTATCCTTAACTGTAGTGCTTCCTATTACTTCAGTGAGAAATGTTATATTAGACCAGGCAATAGAAAGAAAAAATAATCTCTAAAGTCTTTGAGATCTCCCACAACAAATGTTGTGATTTTGCAGAATACACAGCGTGGTTTAGTCAGCAGAGTGTGTGTCTCAGTGCTGTGACTCAGGGACTCAAGATGAAGGAACGTGCATCCTGGAGCATGTTTCCTCTGACAGTCGACACACCAGGAAAGGCAGGATGCTTTGGTCTCACTGCTGCCAGTTACTGCCTTACACGTGCATGTGACACATCATTTTCACTCATTTTTTTCCTTGGCTAGATAAGTGTGTCTGTTATCTTCTTGTTGCATTAAATGTCACCACAAAACTTTAAACAGCATCCCTTGTTTTTCTCCTGAGTCTAGTTTGGACATGGTTGGCAGTGGCATCTCATCCCTGTTTCTGCATCAGCTGGGGTGACTTGATGACTAGTGCCATTTCAGGCCTTGCCTCTCTAATGCTGAGATTTAAGTGGGACTCATGGGACCTGTCCATGGCCTTTCTACAGAGTAGCTGACTTCCTCATAGCGTGCTCCATGGCTTCCAAGAATGATTACCCTCAGAGGACAAAGTAGAAGTGCATGGCATTTTAATGACTCTGCCTCTGAAGTGAGAAAAAAACAGCTCCACCACATTCTGCTGGATGAGTATTACAGAAACTCACCTGGGCTCATTTGACATGGACACAGGAGTACACGGGATGAGAAGAGTGCTGGCCACATGTGAGCTAGGATACAGGAGAACATGCCATCTTCCTTAGTACATCATAAAGCCATGGCATATTTGGAAAGAGGTTATTGGTTAGCATATTCTGTGTAACGAACTGCCTCAAACTTAAAATCAGAATAACTACTCTCTAGCTCTGAGTCCTGTGGGTAAGTGTTCTGTTCTTCTGATCCAAGGTGTCTAACTGATTTTTGCTGGTGTGTCTCATGTTTGTGGTCATTTAGTTAGTGGTAAATTGGTTCATTTGTGGTCAGTCAGTTGTGGTAGGTTATTTGATAGCCAGATCACCTATGGTCTCATTTGTATGTATAGCCTATCAGCAGACTGTTAGCTGTGGCTCTCGGGTGGAGTCACAAGTCATCAAGCTGTGTGTTTCCTCTTATCTAGGTGGCTAGCCTGTGCTTTCTCACTTGTCCAAAGACTAACAAGGAAGAGCCCAGCTCCCACTACCCAAACTTGACCAGATCTTTGTATGGTGTCACATAGATGTCGTTAGGTCCCCCAAAGAGAGTCACATAGACTGGGCTCAGAGTCATTGTGGGAGAGAATTACATAGGGGCATCGACACATGGAAGGGGATTTCTGCACTCAGTGTTGCTGTCGAAGTCATAAGAGGGAGGTGAATTAGAATGCCTACTACTCTAATTTCCCTACAGCCTATCCACTGCTTTTCACCTGTGTAGAGCATTCCCTTCTTAAGGAGGACACACAGCCCGTTCTAAGGAGAAACATCCCAGAGTCATACCCATCACAGCAGAAAACTAGAATCAAGAATCTGTGAGTGGAGAGCATTCCCTCCTTCGAGGAGGACAGGGTATGGAGTGGTCATTTCCTCATCAAGCTCGGGTGTGGCTTCTCTCTGGACACAGAGCGACTGAGAAGACCTGTTGTCAGCAGTCCACCTGTCACGCCAGAAGACAAACCCACTAAGCCCCCGTCACCCTGAGAGAAAGTGGCAACCGTTGGATCTGCTTAGCTGCTGTTCTAGCATCCATTGGCAGGCAGTTGGAGGGTCTCTGGACCTGGGGTGAGAGTTATGTCTTCCTGGACCTAGATTCTTGTCCTGTAATAGTCCCCTTGTCCCTAGTTTGCTATGGCCTCTGAACCTTTCCCTCGGAGTTATTCTTTGTTTGTCACCCTGTTGGCCACATCTGGGGGACTCCTCGGGAACTGAGCAGCCTCCTCAGCTGATGCCATACCCTAGAATAGATAGATAGAGGAACCTCAAAGATTTTTTTTTTTTTTTTGTAGTATAGGTTGGTGTGTTGTTTCTAAGCATACATTTCTCAAAGTTACTTATTTTTCTTTCATGGTCCTGGAGATTCAACCCAGCCTTTTCCCACTGAGCTTCATTTTGTCTTGTTTTGTTTGAATTAGGGTCATGGTAAGTTCGTAAGTTACCCAGGTTGGCAAAAACTTGCAGTCCTCCTGCCTCAGCCTCCGAGATCGCTATGGTCACAGGCATGTAACTCTTTATGTATTTGATTCCAGTCATGTTGCATCTCAGCTTGTAGATAGATTTCTTTTTAAGACATGCACTTTTGATCTGCTTTGTCTCTTTTCTTGTCAGCCTGATGACTTCACATCTCTCCTTCTCATTCTCCCTGTATTCTTGCAGCTGGCATTTACTTTAAACCTCTATGAAAAAAAAAAAATACTGCTTTCCTAGTTTTTTCTCCCTGAGCTGTTCTGTCCAGCTGGAAGGAGTTCCAGGGTCCCACAGCCTTCACAGGAGCTCCTCTCTGAATTCCTCACACCCACACTGTTCTCAGCAGAGGGCTGTGTGTGGTGCGGACACCACTCCCACAACTACGGGTACCTTTGTCGTTAGGGTGACTCTGTGGCCACACTTAGTGCTCACTCCTTTCTAATATCTCATAGCAAAGCCGGCAACTGTTTCTCCAAAGGTGCAAAATTATCTGCAGACAGGAAGGATTCTTCAGAAAATACTGGCTTTCGTTGGCCAGGTGGAGTATTCAGGGAAACTCTGAAGACAGGTGGGCCTTCTGCTTTACGTCAGTGCATCCGCAGTCAGACTGCTGGGCCCTATCCACCAGCGGCTAGAATCTGGAAAGAGGAAGAGGACACAGGGAAGGGAGGTGAGAACAGCAGCAGAGGCCTTGGGGCTCTTAATATTGGAATATTAAGACTTCTGGTGAGGATTTGCTTCATTTTTGCCTCCTAAACCTGGCACGAACTTCTCTTTTGTTCATCCTTTCCATGGACCACAGAAGGAAGCGGATTCCGGGAAACCTTCTTCCCAGCAAAGCCACACAGACATTGGGACCAAGTAGCTTAGTTTTCGAAGTGCATTTCCCCTCCAAGCCCTGTTGTGACCACATACCACAAGTAGTGATATACATGGTGTCATTCTTTGTTAAAAATCGGTCTTATACTTTTTCCAATCAAAAAAGCATTTAGAAGTATGCATATATGATGTTTTAACTTATGGTATGTTGTGGTTATTAACTTCTAATTTAAATTACTCTGTAGTCAAACAACCTGGGTCTCTATGATACCACCTCTTTGAAATTTTTTGCAGGTTATACAGGTTATGGTTTTTATAAATGTTTTTTGTGGAAACATTAGAAAAGAATATTGTCCTCTTAATAGTTGGACATGGAATTCTGTGGTTTCAGTTCAGTTGAGCTCGCTGATTATAGTGATGATCAACTCTTTTTTATCATTTTTTCCTCTTTTGGTCGCATTTGCTTGGCCTGTCACCAGCTACACAGGTGTTGAAATTGTCTACTCTTGGCCAGTCAACTCACTTTTCTCTGATTGGGCACATTTTTTGTTTGTTTTACACACCCAGGCTATTTTATTAGAACATTAAAATTGTCTATGTTGTCATTTTATACTTCATGGTAGAAGAGTGTGATTGTGTATGTGGATAAGAATAGAAAAAGTTTTTGCTATTATATGCACATTCAAATATATATCTCTATCCATCTGCCCTTACTGGTTGTATACGGTACCTGAATGTACAGTTCCTTTCTCCCAGTAGTCACTGTCCTGTGTGGGGCTCCTGTAACATACCGAACACCAGCGTCCACACACAGGGTGCATCACTTGGGATAAGAAGGGCCAGCTTACTGCCTGCCACTCCGATTGTGCTGCCTGTTATGTGACAAGCAGTGACGGATAGACCTCAGTTTCTCCTCTGAGTTAGGCAGCAGGCAGTGGTGGAAAATCTCTCTGACTTCAAAGTACTTCATTACATTTTTTTCTAATAAAGTGTCATTATTTAACATGAGGCTGAGGCTGTCATTTTCTATCTAAATGAAAATAATTCTTTTAATAAAAAAAGAGAGAAATGTGTGCATAGGAAAAAGTGAAAATACAAATAAACTGTGATTGTGTGGGAAATAGGTAAAGCCTCTAAGAGACAAAGGAATCATCGTATGATAAAGAAAAGGGATGAGTGTTTAATAGGCCCAGCGATTAGGAGCTGTACAAAAATTACCTGAAAATGAAAGGTGGAAGTAAGTGTTTGAAGAGAGAGATAGGAACCCATTACCATTAGAGTAGGTGATACTGTGTGGAAAATCTCCCTTATAAAAGGCATTTTAGTACATTTCATATTCTATCCATTAGTGGTAAATTTCTTTTATGTCTGAAAGGCATTTTAAAAAGGCATTTTAGTATGTTTTACTTAGTTTGCATTCTCTGGTAACTTTTCTTTTTCTAGAGAGAAAGGGCTTTCAAAATATAAAATGTTTAATTAAGATTGATGGTGCTCTTGATGTTTTAGCTTGCTTATTAAAAATGACTTTGCTTGTTCTGTGCTGTGAAGTTTGAAAACTCAACTTCATCAGAAGAACACAGCCCGGGGTTGTGTTTCTGTGGCTGCTTCTATCTTCCTGTCATTGGGGATAGCGTGGGGAGGGATGGAAGTGGGCAGCTCTGGTCTGGGGGTCGGTCTATCTTTACTTCACACTCATAGCCTTAGGAAAAATGCATGATGCAAACAGCAGGGCTGTGGAAGAATGCACTTTCTAAGTGTGTACATTCTTTAATGAATACCCTTCTGTTTTTCCCGTGACATCCACATAAAAGGTTCTGTTTTGTGGAGGCGTCTCTATTAAACTTTGTTCAGGGTTGGGGCCAAGAGGCAGATGCAGAGTAAACCCAATAGTTGTTCTCTATTTTGAAGAGTCTGTTGAAAAGTTCACTCAAAAGTGGACGCAGGTTTTGCAAAGAGCAGGGTCACCAGTCTCATGAACAGCAGCTGACTCTCCTAAGCCTCTGGCCATGGGGGGTGGGGGGGCTCTTCTAACCAGCTGTCACTGTTATTCTTGGGAGGTGGTGCTTCTCCGTTGGGATGCATATTGTACCTGGTAACCTCACTTACCTGGTGAGTGGACAAGCCTGTTCCCAGCCACTGTTGGTCATCTTATGACTTAGGGAGCTTCCTCCCTGAAAAATATTCATAATTAGCTTGTGACTGTGTTCCCATAAAGACACAGGTAATCATTACTCTTCACAGCGTGTAATTTCATTTTAAAAGAAGTTAAAGTATTTTATAAACTAAACCCATAAGAGGACTGGGAGAGCCAGGAACAGTGCTGCTATGACTAGCAGAAAAGTTACCCTGAAGCCCAGACAAGTTACTTCTCAGTAATTCAATGTTTAAAAAAGAAAAGCGAAGAAAGAAAATTGAGACTCCAGTACTTTGTTTTCATTACAATTATCAACTATATTAATTGCAAAATTAATAGGATTCAATGTGCTGTTCCCATACATGCATGTAGGCTTCATCAGTCATGTCTACCCACATTATTCTACCCTTCACCCTCTTTCCATGTCTCCATCCTCCCTTCTCTCCCATTCTCATTCCCTTCTGTTCTACTTTCTTCTATTTTCTCTATTCGTCTTCCTTTCTCTCTCTTTCTTTTTGTTCCTGCATTTGAGAGAAGACATGAGATACTTCCCTCATCCATTTCCCTGCAAATGACACAACTTCATTCCTCTTTATGGCTGGACCATACTCCACTGTGTACGTACACCCCATTTTCTTTATTCATTCGTCTGCTGGAGGGTAGCTAAACTGATTCTGTATCTTGGCTACTGTGAGCCACAGTAAACATAGATGTGCAAGTCTCTTTGTCTCCTGATTTCTTTATATACCAAGGAGCAAGATGGCTGGATCATATGATAATTCTCTTTTCAGATTGCTCTTTTTTTAAGGAAACTTCATGCTGTTTTCTATAATAGAGTACTAATTTACATTCCCAGCAACAGTGTAAAAAATTCCTTTTTCTCCATATACTTGATAACATTTGTTATTTTTGTTCATTAGGGCTTCTTTTTTGTGATATCCATTCTATCTGGAATGAGAAGGGATCTCATTGTAGTTTTGATTTGCATTTTCCTCATGGCTAAAGATATTGAGCATTTTTTCATGTATTTGTTGGCCATTTGACTTGAGGACCTTCTATTTCTAACCCTTGTGCTTTGTTAAACTGGACTATTTGTTCTTTTTAAAATTGAGTTTATTACATATTATGAAAGTTAACATTCTGTTGGAATTTGAATAACTGGAAAATACTGTTTTTCATGTTGTAGGCTGTGTTGATTCTATTGAATCACCTTGTTGATTCCTTTGCTGGGTAGAAGCTTTTTAATTTGATTAATCTATTTTTCTTTTTCATTTTTTGTTTTCTGTGCTGTTAACGTCTTACGGATGAATTCATTGCCTGAGCCCATATCTTGAAGGTATCCTTTAAAGTCAGGTATTCTGATACTTCTAGCATTGGTTCTTGCCCAGGAATGCTTTGTCTATTCTGGGTCTTTTATATTTCCAATGTTAGAATTTTTTTTCTTCATGAAGAATGTTATTGGTATTTGATGGAGATTGCATTGAATACATAGATTGCCTTGGCTAATCTGGACATTTTAACAATAGTAATTCTTTCAATCCATGAACATAAGAATTCTTTCCACATTTTAGAGTTTTGTGTAATTTCTTTGTTCATTATTCTGTGATTTTCATTGTGGAAGAAGCTTTTCAAATCCTTAGTTAGGTTTATTCGTAGCATTTTTCTAGACATCAGGAATGCGATTGTTTTTCTGATTTCTTTGTAAGCTCATTGGTGTGTAGAAGAGCTACTGATTTTAATGTTTTGGTTTTGTGTCCTGCTAGTTTACTGAATTTGTTCATTAGTTCTACTAGTTTTTGATGATATCTTCAGGATTTTGTGTGCACAGAATTATGTTATCCACAAACACAAATTGACCTTATAAATTGAAATGATATTTTCCTATATGTGTGACTTTTTTTCTATCGCCTAGTTACTGTGGCTAAATTTAAAGTATTGTATTGAACGTGATTAGTGAGAATTAAGATCCTGGTTTTCATTCCCGATATTAAAAGAAATCATGTCACATTTCCCTTTTCTGGAATGACACTGGCTACAACTTTGCCCATGCTATATTAAGTTATGATTCTTCTGTATTCAAAGCTTTATCATGAAGTAACATGAAGAGAATGCTGACATCACAGAATACATTTGGAAGACTTTCTTCCCTTTTTAATGTAAGAGTCTGAGGAGCATTCATATGCTTCTTTAAAGGTTTGGTAAAATGCATCTGGGCTTGAGCTTTTCTTTGTTCAGACATTTTTTTTTTTTGCTCATCAAATCTCATAACTTGGTATTCATCTATATAGCTTTTTAAAAGTCTTCTTGGCTCCATTTTACTAGGTCATACATGTTCAGAAATTTTTCCATTTTTTCTAGATTTTCCAATTTAATGGTAAATAATTCAAAATATTCCCCAGAAATCCTTTGAGTTTCCATGATATTGTTTGTAATGTCTTTCTTCATCTCTAATTTTTATTTATTTCTGTCTTCTTTTATTATTAGTTTAATGAATGGTTTTTCAGTTTTTTTTCTTTTAAAGAATTAACTCTTTGTTTCACTGATCCCTTGTGTTATTGTTTTAGTCTTTTGTTTATTTCTGCTTTGATCTTTCTATTTTTTCTTCTACTGTTTTTTAGTTTATTTTGTGGTAATTTTTAAGAGCTTTCAGTGTGTCTTTAGGTAATTTAAGATTTCTCTTTTATTTTTTAATGTAGGCAATCATTGCTATAAATTTCCTTTTTCGTGTTGTTTTAGTTGTATCTCACAGGCATTGGTATGTTGTGTTTTATTTTCAGTAGCTTCGAGACATTTTTAAATTTCTTCTCATGAGTTCTTTAGTGACCATATGTTGTTCAATCTTCATGTGTTTGTATAATATATGCAGTTTTTCTTGCTGTTGACTTCTAGTCTCAGTCAGCTATGATCAGAGAAGCTGAGATATACTATTGCAATTTGTTTGAATTTCTTATGTGCTGCCCTGTAACCCAAAAATTGGCCTACTTTGAAAAAATATATAGAATAATGAAAATGTATTCTTCAGCTCTTGAATGAAATATTCTGTAAATATCTGTTAAGTCTGTGTGATATATAGTGTAGTTTCACTCTATTGTTTCCTTGTTGATTCTTTTTTACTTTTTTGGCCTGGATGATCTATTTATTGGTGTGTATGACTATTAAAGGCACCCACTGTTGTTGTATAGTGGTTCTCTTTATGCCTGGTAATGTTTACTTATTTAAATTGTGTGCTCTTTTATTTGATGCATACAAATTTATAACTGTTACATCTTCTTGATGATTTCCCCCTTTAATCAATATATGGTGACTTTGTCTCTGATTTCGTCTTAAAGTATATTTGGGGGACATGGGGATGTGACTCAGCAGTAAAGCTCTGAATTTGGTCACTAGCCTTGAAAACAATCTGCTATATCCATTTTATTGGACGTAGTTATGCCTACTTCTCGTTACTTTTGGATTTCTTTGTTTGGAATATTATTTTCTGTCCTTTTACTTTCAGTCTGTGTGTATCTTTTGAAGTGAGATGAGTTTCTTGTAGGCAACATATTGTTTGGGTTTTGTTCTTAAATTCCTTGAGGCAATATATTTCTTTTCATTGAAAAATTAAGATCATTTTCTGTCTAAATTATTATGGAACGGCATGAAGTTGATCCTTTCATTACTTCTGATTTAATTATTCTTGTTTCTTCCTTTTTCTTTAATCTTTGAAGTTTATTTATTGCCTTGTACTTAATTCTTATGTATTTCTCATTCTTTATTTAGTCTTCTAGTGAGACTTATTCTTACACGTGTATTCATTATAGTATTAATTTTCTTTATCTTCTGACTATGTGATTCTCATAAGCATCTTTTATAATGTTGGTTCAGTGATTGTAAATTTCCTTAGTTCATCCTTATCTTGAAAGTTTTCGTTTTCCATTGATTTTGAAGAATATTCATGCTGGGTATAGTGATCTTGATTATTAGTAGTGTTCTTTCTGGACTTGAAACACATTATCTCCTGTCCTCCTGGCCTTTGTGGATCCTGCTAGGGAATCTGTTATTATTCTAATGGGTTTGCCTTTAAGTGAGACTTGGCTTTTCTCTTTTGAAGATTTCAGCATATTTTTGTTCCTGTACTTTTGACAATATAATTATAACATGTTGTAGAGAGGTTCTTTCTGATTATGTCTCAGTACCTCCTACAACTGAATATTCAAGTTTTTCCCAAGACTTCAGAAATTTCATTATTATTTAAATAGATTTGCTTTGCCCTCAGCCTGTAGGTTTTTTCCCTTGAGTATGCCAGTGAGCTGGATATGTGATATATCAATGGTGTCTCAGAGATCTATTATGTTATCTTCATTCATTCTTATTTTTTTCTTTTTGGCTAAATGCAATTTTTCAAAAATCTTGCTTGCAGGCTCTTATTTAACCAGGTATGTTTTTCATGCTTTTCACTGAGTTCTTAATCTGGTTTATTAATCTTTTCATACCCAGAATTTCTGTTTGCTTCATGTTCCAAATTTCTATCTCTTTACTGACTTTCTCATTTACACTTTGAATTATCTTGCTTATTATTCAGCTGTTTTCTTGGATGTAGTTGGACTTTAAAGAAAATTCTTTGGAATTATTCATCTACCTTTTTATTCACTCCAGCCAGTGTCTTTGGAATCTATTAACTGGAAAGTCATGAACTTCAAGAGTTTATCTTATTACCTTGTTTTGCCGTATTTCTTGTATCCCTTGTTTTTTCATAATATTTTGTGTTCAGATTTGAATATTTGTTGGAATGAGTATCTCTTCTATATTGATGTGGTGAGTTTCTTACTAAGTAACTTCATTTTGGCAACGAGTCCTGAGGTATCAGTTTGTTGTGTAACATTAAGTTCATTTCCAGTTGAACTCTGTAGTATAGTCTCCCTCTGGCTTCTTTGGCTGTGATTAATGAGTTTGGACACAGTGGGTACCATACCAGTGGGTCTGAGGAACTCACTGTCTCTAGGGGTTTGCAAGCCTGGGACCATCTGGACTATCTGTGATGTAGGTTGCTGAGTAGACACAGAAGATGTGGAGTATCCCCTCTGTGGTTACTCCTGCCATGGAGGTGAAAGCCACTGTCAGGTGGTAGAGGTTCCCACTAGAACAACTGATAGTGATTCTCCTCCTTATAAGCAGTCCTGGCATTGATACCCCATATGTGGACCTGAAGCTTTTATCCACTGCTTAGATTCTTGCAGATCAGGATCGTAGTTACTTCCCCAAGGAATCACATTCAGTCTTGGTTGAAATGTGATTTTGGTGCCACCTGTGCAGAATGCCCTCAGAGGTGCACTGTCCACAGCAGTTGTGTCATTCCTGTCTGTGCTATGATGGGGGTCTTTCTGGGAGTGAAGACTCAAAATCCCACTAGTTTGATCTATTTGGGGATGGTTCAGTGGCTAGCAGCTTCTGTTCTTCATTTTAAGTTGAAAAATATGTCATGGTTTAGTTGGGAATAGGTCATGGCTGAAGCTAGGTACAGCTCTTCTCTTCTGGGCTGGTGGCGTAGCTTGGTGGCAGAGTACCCACTCAGCATGTGTAATACCATGAGCTCTTTCCCATGTGCTGTGAGATAATAGTAAGATAATAAGAGACTATCAACATCAGCAAGAAAAGGGGGGTAAGATAAAATACTTTAATCTTTTTTTAAGAAGAAAAAACTAAAGGAAAAGGAAAAATATGAGTTCAGTAGGATGACACATGCTGGTAATCCCAGTACTTTATGAGGCAGAGGCAGGAGGATTGCAAGTTTGAGCCCAGCCTGGGCAATTTAGTGAGACCCTGCATCAAAATCAGAAATAAAATGGCCTGGGGAATGTATCCGTGAGCTGAAGTCCTGGGTCCCTCCATTCCCATCCTACAACTTATGGACACCCTCCTCTGTGCCCCTCAACTATACAGCGTTATTGACTCTAGAGTCCCCTCTTGGGTTGTTGTAAGGAATTGAAGAGGTTAGCATGTGTAAGTATGCTTGAGACAAAACATTATCCTTACATATGTTTACTACTCTTGTTACTGTTCACACTTTCCCAAGGATCATGTAACACCTATAGAATTGTGGGAGAGAAAGTGAAATAAAGTCAGTTGCAATGGCACCTGGACCACAGTCTGTCCCCTCCTTGGTAACCAGGGCTCCACATGGGTTTTGACAGATCTGCTGTGCTTCCCCATTTCCCTATGGTTAGTTGCTTGGAGTCTAGATAAAGGCACCGACAGTGGGAAGTTAGCTGGTAGCAGATAGAGGACTTTTAGCATTCTAGAAACTGGCTGAAATTTTTTGGTGGTTCTGACTGTGTTAACTGCACATATTTGAGTGGTGGTTAAGGACCTTACATGTGTTCTGTTCTCTACTGAAAACATCCATTTCAAGGCCCAGCTTTATGTTCTGCTGAAGCTACTTCCTCAGTCAAACCAACTCAGTGTTTGTGTGATCAAAGTAAAAATGACATCTGTGGGAAGGTGCTAATGCTGTATAGAGCCGAAATCTGTGCGCTTGTGTGCATGCGTGCATGTGTGTATGTACCTGTGTGCGCGTGTGTCTGGGCAGAGATAAGTAGAAACTGAGTACTAATATGCAAAAATGAATTCCAAAAAAATGCACCAGTAAGAGACTAATGATAAAAGCCCATTTTCTTCTTGCTGCTCCAGCCTCCAACAGGTGGAAGAAGAGGGGGGGAAAAGAGAAAAAAATGCACACTCTCACTCTTCCTAGCATTCTCCTCTCTCACTTTCTTTATTTAGTACTTTTGATCTTTTAGGTTAACTTCTGATCCCATTGAAACACTGATCACCATGTACTAAAATAGAGACTGATCATTTTTAGAGCCTGAGATACTTTATGTCTTAAAAAATAGAAACCTTCAGATCTGATTAGAAGCCGGGGTGTTGGCGACCCCTTCAGTCAGGCAGTGCAGACAGTGGTCTTACTTTCCCCCTCTTTCTCTGGGCTGTCATTTGTCCTTGATTTCATTTGCTTTCTTAGTCCCCCTTCTTTATTATGTCCACTACTTAATTTCTCAGGTAATGCATAAATTAGAGGGTCTGCTTTTTTTTTGTCTGTCTTAAGTAAGCAGTATTGAATGATTAGTTAGAAAAACAGGGTTATTTGACATAAAACTTAAAGTTTTTAAAGTTCACACTATCCTACTTTTTGGATAGTTTTAAAATCCAATATGCTTTGACATTGATTTATATTGGTAGCATTATAACAACATAAATCATCGGTACCATGGCCTCTCCCAATTGTAACTTCTTAATGTGTTTTTTTCCTTTCTCCAGGAAGTTGAAGACCATGTGGCATTTTTAATAACAGTGCCAACTGCCCTGGCAATTTTCTTCGCGATATTCATCCTCGTCTGCATTGAGTCTGTGTTTAAGAAGCTGCTCCGCGTGTTCTCGTTGGTGATATGGATATGTCTCGTTGCCATGGGCTACTTGTTCATGTGCTTCGGAGGCACCGTCTCTCCCTGGGACCAGGTAAAGTGCTGGAATATTTTTCTGTGTTTCTTTTATGAGCCTTGATGTGTGACATGCTCAGTACTAAAAAGGTGGTCCTAGTCTCTAAGAAAGGAGACCTGCAAGATGTGACCAAAATATATGCTGAATGTTTAAATTTAAAAAGAGGAAATGTATTACAATGAAAGATGCATTAACACGAGTCCTCAAAACCCTTCTCCTTGTTGCGAACCCTTCACCATTGTGTTCTGCAAGTCCTCTTTCCTGAGTGTCTTTACCAGGTGGAAGGAGAAAGGGAGATAATGTGTGAGTAAAACAGAGCAAAATTGGGGTGATAGTGGGAGTTGGGAAGAGGAGAGCTGTGGGAGGGTCAAAAATTTTGACCGTAATTTTGAAGCCATATATATGTGCACAAAATACTCAAGTTCAATGTCAACATATATAAAATGGGGCATAAAAGGGGCTGGAGGAATGGCTCAGTGGGTTAAAGCACTTGCCTAGCAAGCATTAAGTACCTGAGTTTGATTCCCCAGCACCACATAAGCTGAGCATGGTGGCGCACGCCTGTAATCCCAACACTCGGGAGACTGAGACAGGAGGATTGCTGTGAGTCCAAGGGCAGCCTGGGCTCCGAAGTGAGTTCAGGACCAGCCTGGACCACAGATTGAGAGACCCTGTTTCAAAAGGGGGGGGGGGGGTGATATTAAATGCGTTCCCAAAGGTCTATTAAAATAAATCACAAGGATATTCATATAAAAAAGAGGATCATCTCATCTGCAAATAAAGATAATTTAACTCCTTCCTTTCGAATACGTATTCCCTTTATTTTTCTTTGTCCTCTTTGCTTTGGCTCGGGTTTTGAGAACTACATTGAACAAGAGTTGTGAGAGTGGACAGCCTTGTTGTGTTTCTGATTTAAGGGGAAATGCTTTCACTTTCTGCCCGTTTGCTATAATACTTGGGGAAGATTTGACATGTATGACTTCTGTCAGTTTGAAGAAGGTCCTTCTATTCCTATTTTCCTCAAGCTTTTTGTTTTTATCATGAATGGATATTGGATTTTGTAAAGGGCCTTTTTGGCATCTGTTGAGATGCTGATGTAATTTTTGTTCTTGATTTTAGTTATGTGGTGTATTACATTCGTTGATTTACATATGTTGAGCCATCTTTGCGTCTCAGGAATGAAGCCAACTGGATTGGAATGTCTGACCTTTCTAATACTTTGCTGACAGGCCCCACCTCTTAACAGCACTTGGTTCCACAGGTTCTCCACAACATCCGGACACATGAGGCGTTTGGCAGACATTCCAGATCCAAACAATAACACCCAGATTTAAAAAATTACCTTTTTTAATTAGTTAATTTTGGTGCATAAGAATTCTGTTGTTTTTATGCTGGCCCATGTCTGGTGAGCATGGCATTCTCTTAATAGTTTGACTCATTAGAGATTCTGGGTTAATCGTATTCTGTATTATTATCTGCCTTTCTCCTTCTCACATCTCTACCGCATTCTATTCTTAGGTACCATATTGACTAATTTATTACCTGGGACACCTTGTAGGTCATAACAGGCATTAAGTAGTAACAGTATAAGTACTGTCAGATCTGATTCCAAATTACTGGAATATCTAAAAGTTTATCCATCTTATATAATGATGGCATCATCATCACTATTGCTGTTGTTAGTCCTAGAACTGACTGAGCAGAGCAAAGTCTTCCTGTCTGTCTGGAATGTTCGTCTTCCACAGGGCGCACCTGCCCCCTTCAGAACACTTCCTGACCTCTCTGCACCACCCATCAGCTCATATTGCTCCCTTCTGGTTCTTTGGGTTTTCTGTAGCACCTGTGGTGACGGTAGCACCTCAAATCATGCTGCCCAGCCCTCTCCGTTTCCTGCTTTCTCTCTTCTCACTGTTGCCATCTTTGGACAGGGGTACCATTGCTTCCCGGGGCACATCCTTACTTCCTGGACAAGGCCATCCATCAATGGCTGCCAGTCACCACTTCCTTCCTGTGCTCCTTAGGGATGGCTGCCATCAATTGACTCCAGTTGCACGTTCCGGACTTTCCAAAAGCACCCTGAGGGGATGAACTGTGCAAGCCACCCTATCTTCGTTCATGGGTTGTCTCTTGGAAAGGAAGCAGACAGCAGATGGACTTCAGCCAAAGAGAGATTCCAGGAAAGCCCCTCACGTGGAACTCTGATCTCCCTCCTCAGTGACCACAGATAGTGCTAATTGCTTGGCAGTGGCAGGGAGCGGTGATCAAGGAGGCTCAGGCCAGCCTTCTCTGGCCACAGTTTTTGGAAGGCCCCCACTGCTTGCATACTTTTTCAAGGCTTTCAGGAGGTGAGACTTAAATGTTAGCCTCCAATCCCTCTGCCTGATGGGAGGGCAGTCCTGGTACCTCATAACCCTCCGCCCTCATTGTGAATCATATGTAAATAGACACTCTTGTTCAGCAGCACGTTCTAAGGGCCTAGATCACCATCCAGCAGCCAAGGGAAAGGCCAGGTCTACCTGGATAAGGTGATGTCTTCATTACAACTCATAGTACTTATTATGGTTTGGATTTACAACATCCCCTAAAAGTTTCACATGTTCAGAGGTGGGGATTTAGGATGGTGCTGCATCATGGAGGCTCCATACTCATCAGCACGCTGATCCTTTGAAAAGTCATTGGTGAGTCTACTGTTAGGAGTTCGGACCTGGTTGAAGGAAATGTGTCCCCACTGGAAGGCCAGTCTCTGTCCCAGGCTTCTCTCTTCTCTCAACTTCCTGGCTGCCATGAAGTATCTTTCCTCTGCCATGCCTTCCCACCATGCCATGTCTGCCTTGGAGACAGTAAACTGTGGACTGAAACCCCCAAACCATGAGCCAGAATGAACTTCTCTTTTCAGTTGTGGGTGTCAGATGTTTTATCTCAGCAGTTGAGAAAGTGGCTAATACAGTCCTTCACATCTCAAGTGTAGAATCTGGACCATGGGCAGCTAGCAGCTGCATCATATGAACTTATGCCAGGTTCTGCTTTGTTTTTGTTTTCTGTATTTGTCCTCACCTGCTCAACACACAGCTCCTGGAACTGCATTTCTCCCCACCTCTCTTTATAAGTGCAGAGACCAAGCAGTGGTGGGCTGAAACACTTATGGTGGCCAATCTGGTTAATGAAGAGATTTGAGCCTGAAGGTCTGATTCCAGACCAGTAGGTCTCAACCAAGTGACTCATATCTAGAAGGCAGAAGCTGAATGTCCTACAATACATTGGAAAGTCTCCATCCCAAATACTGATGCAGCCCCTAGGATTTGAAAAAAAACCAAGTCCCAGAAGCCCTGTGTTATGTAATAGCACCTGAGCCTCATATGGAGTGACAAAGGCGTGGCCACGGTTTTGATCTCTTGGGCTGGTCAAAAACATAGCATGAACAAAAGGACAGTAGGAGAAAAGAACAAAGACCTCAGCAGGTTGTCTGTGGCAAGCCTTGGCTATGTGCAGGGACTTCCTAACCCTCATTGTAATTCAACACATGCCAACCGCGCCTTGAAAGTCCCTTTGCTTAATACTTCTGGGACTCCAACCCAGCAGTTATTTGTTCCATGTAGCTACCTCCTGTGTGCATAGTAGTTTAGAATTACGTCTTGTCGATGGTTCCTGAAACTCTGAGTGAAGCCTGGCTCCAGCTGTTTGGTGGCAGTGTTTGCATTTGAGATGGAAGTGTTTCCTGCTAACTGCCTCTGGTGCCCGCAGAGCCTTCTGGCTGTGCTCCTACCTCCCATCAGGTAGTGGACATGAGGTACAGACCCCATTGCTGTAGTTGCATTTTGTCTTCAGTTGAAAAAGTGCTTGAACCATTTTGAACTTGAAATTAGTAGAGTACTATAGAAAATGTTTTCTTTAACGAGAAATGAATGGGATGATCTTTATTTTTAAGAATTCAGGGAAAAGATACTTGTAATGCATCTGACCCTCCTGTCTTCCCAGGGCATTCTAGGCAGTGGTCCATGACCAAGAGCCTCTAGAATGGGCCAGAGGTGGCAGTGGGGAGGGGATGTCACTGTCCTGAGAGTCAGTCCCATGAGAAGAAGCTTCGTGAAGGCTGACAGAAGGTTTGAGAGAGAGTCCTCTGCTCAGAGCTGCCAAGGCCCCAAGTAGCTGGATCAGAGTGCCAGAGATTTAGAGAATGTGCCTCCAGGAGCTATGGAAGTTTAAGAAAGGGACCATTTGTTCCACGGGTAGATGCCGATTCCATTTCCTAGGGCTGCCGTTACTAAGAGCCATCCAAATGTTGTTGGTGACCATTAATCAGGCTTTGCCAACTTGAATAAATTAAGAAACGCCCAGCAGATCAGTAAGACACACTTGTGGGTATGTCTATGGATGACTGATATGTAAGCCAACAAATTCCAGTGTGAGTGGCCTGGACAGAATAAAAGAAGGAGAAGAAAAATCTCTCCCACTTCAGAAGAGCTCCAGGCTTTACCATCACCTATGGATGTAAACCTGCAGTCTCGCAGTGTAGATACTCGTCAGTGGTTCCTCAGTGAGCCGCCAGGCCTCTGGACCTTTGGACATGGAGCTATCCTGTTCTGTAGCTTCCCTCCTCTTCCGTGAGGAGCCACTGAGTCTTTCAATTCTCCCAAGTGCAGATGGCCATAATGGTAATTTCTGTAACCCTACCTAATAAATCCCTTACATGATTTTTCACACACACACACACACACACACACACACACACACACACACACACTTCTATTTTTTCTATAGAACCCGTGTTCCATGGCTTAGAGCAATAGAAATGTGTTATCACCCAACTCTGAAAGCAGAACTCTGAAATCTTATGTGGGTTGGACTGTACTGTGAGGTTTCTGTGGGAGAATCCTTCTGTCTCTTTAGCTTCTGGGGTCTCAGTGAGACTCCACACTCCCGATCATAGGATAGAAGTGTGACTTCAGGCTCTGCCTCTGACTTCTGCTGGTGTCCTCCGTTTATGTCTGTTTGTGTCTCTTCTCTCTTCATGTGAGAATACTGTATTGGATTAGGGCCACTCTAAAGGTCTCTTGTTCACTTGATTATATCTGCAAACCCCTTGTTTTCAGATCGATTCTAAACAAAGTCATATCACTTGTACAGTATTAACATATCTTTTTGGGGCCCAGTTTGACCCCTAAGAATTTCACTGCTCAGGAGGATGTTCTACTCCCCGAGTGGGTGGACTCCTGGGGCTGGGCAGGCACTTCTGTCTTGTGGCCTGCAGGTCTAGCACCCACTGCCCTGCCTACATGTGGTCACATTCTTGACATCAGCTTTCCTGTAGATTCCACATCCATCTGGCAAGGAAAATGTGTGCCAGGGATACACGGGAGCTTTCTTTCAGACTGGCACCTCCCAGCAATTAGAGACTTTCTTCTGTGTGAATGTCACATTGAAATGAATCCAAACTCACACACATAAAGGGGAAATAGCCTCCCCTCGTCTACTGCTGTAGAAGACATGGACATTTGCGTTGGAGTTCACATGTTGGAAGGCACTGAATGACTTCTGCCTGTCTCTGCAGTGGAAATGCCCCTTTTTGTTTTTTAGGTTAATGATACCATGTATGTTCTTCTTGTCTGCTACTTTTTTTAAAAAAAGAAAATATCTTTGGTTCATGTTATAAAGCTTAAATTTTTAAGTAATGTCTCATTTAACAGATTTCTGACAAAGCAAGTATATTTCACAGCAGTCAGTAATGACTGATTCAGGACCCTCATATTTGTCAGATTTCCTGTTGTGGGAACACAATACCTGGCACCCATGACTTAAGGGAGAATTAATTCAAGGTAGCTCACAGTTTCAGAGGATTCGTTCCATGGTCATCGGGTCCCAAGATGGGGACATCATGGCGAAAGGGCATGTGCAGTGAAGCTGCTGAGTTCATGGCGGTTAGGAAGCTGGGCAGGAAGACAGCGCCACTGGCGAACTGGGGACAGACCTTATAGAGTACACAGTGTCGCATGTCCCCGGCTCGCCCACATGTACCCCGGAGAGTGCTAACTACTCTTCTAAACATTTATTAATCCAATAAAGTGGATACAGCAGAATCAACAGTTGTAGCCACACTTCCAGCATGATTTTCTGAGATTCAAGAAGCATTTGGAAAGTTGAAGGTGAGGAGGGATACTTGGGCCTGGTGTCATGACCAAAGGTGGCGGGGGCTTATAATATGTTGACTGAGTGCCTGGCCTCAAACAATCACATGCAGATAGGAGAGCTGGGTCCTGTTTGTATCTGACATCACGTCCTGCGTTTCCCTCATCCCAAGAGCTCATTGAACAGAGTTAAACAGCAACCTGTCTTCCTGGTGACATTTTACCAGCCCAGCCCGGGCCAGGCGTTGTGCTGCAGGATTGCATAGACATGTTACATTAGTAGAAATTCAGGAGGCCAAGGTTTTGCTCTGGGAAGAAGGAAAGTTCTTTGCCTTTTTAACTAAAAGGAAGTCAAGGATCCTGTGTGTGCATATGTGTGTTTTTTAAACATAAGTAAGACATCAGTGTATGAACATCTTTTCTTAGTCAAAGTGGTCAGGAAAGGAAGAAAACAAAGGACTCACTTGGTCCTGAAGTGGTGCACAGAGGGCTTGCTTTTCTTCCAGTGCTGTCATCTGGTCATCTGGAGTGTTTCTGAGGGATGTCTCCATTGCTGGAAGAACTCAGTAGTATGGGAATAAAGGGGGAAAGATGCTACCCATAGATCCCATGTCTGGGTACCCAACAGCCCCATCTCTGTGGGCAGCCAGCCACCAGAGCCATTTCTCAGAAAGCATTTTGGACTTTGTACAAAGAAACACACATCTGAGAAGAATGAAACATTAATTAAAATTTTTTTTTCAGTTAACAACCAGGATGAAAGTTCTTTGTTTCTTTTTTTCTGTCTTTTAAGTAGCAAAGTATGTACTGAGGGGACGTGTGAATTTTAAGGAAGTACACCACACTGGAGCCAGCCTGCCATGTAGTTATTCTGGGAACCCACACATTTCTGGCTGTTTAGAGGAGAGGTGGTATTTCTGAATTCTCCCTGCTGTTAGGCTGTTAGGTCCTCAACAGAGGGTGATGAAAATCATCTGGGCTCTGCACTGTGCTGGGCTTTCCCTGCGACCCTCACCTGGACCATCCCACACCTGGGCCATTCCATACCTGGGCCTTCCTACACTTGGACCGACCCACATCTGGGCCTTCCCACACTTGGGTCATCCCACCCCTAGGCCTTCCTATCCCTGGGCTGTCCCATGGACCTGATACTGAGGATTACCTTCTTTTTAGGCCATGGGCAGGCTCTGCCGCTCTTGCCGCTGCTATTTTGTAGACCTGTCCTCTTGTCCACTTGTATTGTAAAGACCCTTTGGCCTTGGAGGTGTTACATTGCTGCTCTGTCCCTGTTGCACAGCAAATAACTGTTCTACAAATAATTCAGAGTATAAATGATGTGTCTATTCACTTACCTTCTGTACTGTAAGATTAATGGAAAATATTTCTAAGGTCCTTTCTGTAATAGGCACTAATTACCTAAAAATTTATACACACAATAAAAGGGGGCTGGGGATATAAATAAATAAATAAAAATGCCCCATTTGGAAAAAAAAATTACACACACAACTTAATTATTTGTACAACCTATTAAGTAAGTGCTGTTATTATTTGAATTTTGTTGATGAGAAATCTTAAGCACAGAGAAGTTGAACAGCAAAGTCACAAAGGTAGGAAGACAGCCAGCCTTTGGCGTCTGGCACCATCATGTGTGATCTCCATAAGCCCGTTATCACCTGTGGTTGGACACATGACAGATTGTTGTGTGATGTGAAAGGGGCGCAGTTGGAAACACGGGGTTGTCCTCTGTAAGCTGCTTTTAAGTCAGGTGCTGTTCAGAAAAACCTCATGGTGAGGTAGCATCTTCTTCACAGATGCCAAAAACTTAGCAGAATCATTAAGAGAGATGGAGCCTGTTAGACCCAAGGAGCACCATCTGTGTCTATGAGAGCGTATGTGATATATATGATACATATAAGTGTGTATGTATATTTTTGCTTTTACTTTTCTTCCACTCAAGGGTTATTTTCATTAGTACGTATTTGTAGTATACAACATTTATATTAAACTTGAGAAAGCTGTGCGCATCCAAATAATATTGACACATCCCCCTCCACCCGGCCCTCCCACTCCCTTCCTCATCCCCTGTCCCTTTCCACGGATCCATCTTGCTGCTTCCTTATGTCTCACTACTTTGGATCTACTACTTATTTACTTGGTTTCCAGTATTAGAGAAGCCATGTGATTATTTAATCTTCTGGGTCTGATTCACTTCACTAAGCATAAGGGTTTGGGAGTTGATAATTTTATAATGAAATTGAAATTACATTTTGTTACACACTGATTCCTTATAGGTTCCAGGGAAATTTACCTCTTTACTTGAGTTTCTTATCTAAGTGTCTTTTGGCTTCTAGATGCATGGACCATTTTTCCTTGTAGGAGAAGCCCATCAAGTCTCATGGTCATGAGGAAGATGCTGTCCAGGGCACTGGCTTACATCCAGTCTAGCCAATCATGCTTTTCCCTGAGTTGTACCTGCTCTAGGTGTTGTCTATGGCCTCTTAGGAACTTGGGTTGTGTCACACATTGTCAAAGAATCCTTGTCCCCTGTGTGAGGCTCTCAGAACACCTGACAGAGCCCTGCTCTGGAAGGTAACATGATAGCTCAAGAACTAGTCATGACAATAGTTTGAAAATTGTAATGTTTTCCCAAAAGAGCTGAAATTTTACAAGGGAGAAAAAATATTCCCCAGGCTTCAAAAACATCTGTTCATGCATTACATGTGCCTCATGCTCACCAAATAACTCTAAGATTTTGTTTGTCATAGCACTCAGCTGTCTCGCATTGGGCTGTGGATGCAGTTGTCCTGAGGCATGCTTAAAGATGCTAGTGACTAGTGCACCCCCGTATCTATCAGGCTGTGGCTCGGTGCATGCTCCCTGGGTATGTGTGCAGGGAGCTGCCGGAAGGAAGGAGAGTAAATGCTAGACTCCAGACGTGAGCAGCAAGTTCTCAGGAAAAAAAATAAATCCTAAGTTTAAATTATTTCCTATTAAGAGTTGCTAAGCAACACCTCACTTAGCTTCTCTGGTTTTCTCTATGTCATATTTCCTTTATTCTGCAGCCACTAATCTTATCCTCACCTAACATATAGGAAGGAGCAGAGAACATACCATATATCCAAGAAAGATACTCACATGGAGGAAATGTTACAGCAGCCTTGCAGGCCCCTGGTAAATGCACATCAGGGAAATAGATTTGTGTTGTACGTGATCCCCATGGTGTCTTTCCTTGCACTGTACCCTTGCGGCACTTCCTTAACAGATATTTCTCCTCTGAGCCTTAAGTTTCTCTTTGTAGATTGGTTCAGGTTTCAGCAGATATGTGGGTTTTACGTAACTCATTGTGTCTGCCTTGTCAACTGTACTGTCTGCTCCCTCAGGCTGCAAATTTGCATCCTCTTGATGATAACTCTTGTGTTCCTAACCTCCACTCATGGAAAATGTGTGGATCCAGAGGGAGAGATGGGTGTGATCCAGGTCCTGGAGAAGTTGAGAGAGAACAGATGGGAAGGGCCTGTCCCTACCAACAAAAGGACAAGTAATACTTTTGCACACTGTTCTGGACAGCATCGCTAATGTTCTTGTCTCTGAAGTCTTATGTCCCTTCATAAGGATTATAACCAGACTAAAGCACCTCCCTGGGTTTGTAAGAGTATAGCGGTGTTATGGTTAGATCCACAGGTCTCTTGGGTTTGTAAGATAATTTGATTGAGAAGAGCTATACACATCAGCGGATTAATTTATTGGTGAGTTCTGGCTGAATGTTCTATTAGTAGTTGGGGCCTGCTTGGAGGTGGCTCCTGAGGGCATGACCTGGCAGGGTGAATTGTTATCTTTGTCTCCCTCCTCCTCTCTCTGCTTCTTAGAAGCCACAAGGTAACCAGCTTTCCTCCTACAGGCCCTTACGGCATGCTTTACGCCTTGGAGCAGACCTTCCATGGACTGAATCTACTGAAACTGTGAGCCAAAAGAAGTCTCTCCCCTTTCAAGTTGTGAATATTGGCTATTTTGTTCTGGTGATGGGGAAGCAGCTAATACAGTTGGGTTTCCATCATTTGTTCTTTATACTTTTTTGGCTTTTTTTCTTTGTTAGTTTGTGCTGCTGTAACAAAGTGTCATAGCCTGGGTAATTAATAAAGAATAGAGATTTATTGTTCACAGTCTGAAGACTAGAAAAATTCTGGTAGATTTCTTGCCTGGTGAGCACTACACTTTGTTTCCAAGATGGTGCTGCTCTATAGTTTCTTCATATGGTGAAAAGTGGAAGAGCCAAAGAGGATAAGTATCATGGCCTTGCAAGGCAGAGAGATAGAAAGACCAAGCAGCTCTCTGAAGAGTCTCTTGTGAGTATCAGTCTCATTCATGAGGATGGGGTCTGCTAAGGGCCCTGCCTCTATTGCTGTTGCACTGGAGATAATATTTCAACATGAAGTCTGCAGAGGGGCCGCAAGCTGTCAGATGGTAGCCTGGAGTTGCTGTGGGTCATAGCTTTGCCACCATGAGCGTAGAGACTCCCATGTTCCTCTGTGATCTTGGAGCATGCTGGAACCTCTGTATCTGAGAGTGACTTGTCGCTGGCTGCCGTTCTCTGTCGTGTACTCTGAATCCATGGTTTCTCTTAACTTCTTTAACGACTGTCACCCAACATAGGAACAGCATGGGAGACTCACCAGGCACAAAGGCTAGGAGGAAAGATCATCATCAAACAGGGAACCGGGTAATGGCCTCAAGTTAACATGCTGCTTAGTCCTAGTCAGGACTGTGAAAGTGTCCTGGGGCTCATAGAATCAGTACCACAAAGTGGGTGGTCTGGAACCACAGACATTACCTCACAGTTCTGGAAGCCTGCAGTCTGGCGAGGATGTGCAGGGCGATGCTGCCTCTGAAATCATGGCGAAGCCTCCCTTGCCTCTCCTGAGCTGTTTGTGGTTTGCCAACAGCCATCGATATCTCTTGGCTTACGGCTACATAATAGCATCTCTGCTTATGTCGTCATTTCTTCCTGTGTGTTCTGTATTTACGTGTCCCTCTCCTTATAAGGTCACTAGTCACCCTGGACCAGTATGACTTCATCCTAATAAATAACAACTACAATGACCTCATTTCCAAGTAAGGCCACATCCTAGGGGGTTGGGACTTCAGCATATCTCTTGTGGGGAAGAGGACACAACTCAACCTGTCACAAGCACAAAGGAAGGGACTGATATGATATGAATTGTTGAAATATTTTGGGGTGATGTTTTATGAGTACACATTGGTTATGCAGTTCAGTGAGTTTCATTTTGGCAGATCTGTACATGCACATTGCTATCGTTAGTTCCCCTATCCCATCCTTTGCTCCTCGGTTCTTCAAGTTTCACATATTGGGAAGGTTCCATGAGTGTAATGTAATTTGATTATATTCATGGCCTCCTTTTGCCCCCTTTGCACCCCTTCTCGTTTTTCATTCATATTCAGTGGCCCAGCAGACGTGAAGACCTGCATCTCTAACTTGTCTGTGCTCAGGATACGGTTCCTGTGACACGAGGCCCACTGCAAAGTGCTGTTGTAGAAATCCATGTTCCAGAAGTATTAAGAATTGCAGGATGATAGCAGCAGAATGTGAAAGAAAGCCCTGTAAACTTTAGGCCCTGCTGAACTGGGTCCTGAGACAGTTGCCAGAGGCCCCACCAGGAGCCAGCCTCTCTTGGTCACTGCCAAGCAGAAAGAACAGCTGAGGGAGCTGAATAGAGGTATTGACCGTGGGAGGTGTCAGCGTTGGGCTCCTGCTTGCAGCCATAGGGTTCTGAGGTGCTTTTGCTTTTCTTGCCATGTGGCTTTTCTTCAGGGTTCATGGTGGTAGGAAGGTACGTCCAGCTACCTGAGGTATGGGGAAAGAGATGTACCAGAGGGAATCGTGGGAAAGGGAGGTGTGGAAAATAAGGTGTCTGCTTACCTTGGTTGGGAGGAAAAAAAAAAAAATAGCAATATAAAAACCTGTCTTAGGCTGAAGGTGGAGTCGGTTTGCCAGATAAATGTCTCTATCATGCTGTACATCATCTATGAGCACTTCTGTTTTCTTGCATGAATTTGGATTTCATTTTCATCTTTTTTTCCCCCTGAGGGTCCACTAATATATACCAACCCATGCAGTGATGTAAATCATGTTATAACAAGTGGTTTTGCTGTAAGTTGGTTTTAGTGATTTTGTTGTGCAGTCAGTTCCAAGCTGAGATGAGTGAACATCTTCTGAAACCAGTGATGTGATGATTCTGTCTCAAAGTAAATACTGTTGTGGTTAACCACACTGGGTGGGAATGATGCGGTAATAGAGGGTCAGAGGATTCTCCTACCTTACAAAACTGGAACCCGAGTTTGAAGACAGTGGCCAAAGGATACTTCAGGAGAGAGATGAGCTCCAAAATAGCTCCAGCTTCCTTCCTGCTCTGAGTCCTAGGCCAGCACCAGGGAGACGGAAGGAGACAGAGCCCAGCAGTTGCGTGGTACAGCGGAAACAGTTCTGAAGCTGGGAATGCAGAAAGGTTGGAGTTCTCAGGGTAGAATATGAACCAAGGAGGTGAGAAGAAGGAGGTCAGAGAGAGAGGGAGAAGGAGAGAGAGGAGGGAGGAGAGAACTGTAGAAGCTATACAGGGCTACAGGGCCCATCTGTTATCCAGTGGATACTACACTAGATCTTAGCCAAAAGGCTGAGGGGTGATCTCTTCCCCAGTAGAACACTGGTCAGGAGGAAGAACCTACTTGGACCAGAGAAGGACCCTCCACAAGAAGCAGAAGAGATTATTCCTAGTGTTCACACAGAACCTAGGGATCAATTATAGTGACAAGAAGGGACTTTTCTGAAGAATATCGGGATCAGTGCATCAAGAGGACCCAAGAGTTTCAAACTTACACCATTAACAAGAGGGATTTAAAATATATGCCTTCAAAGTCCGGTTCTACCCAGAGATTTCAATAGGTTTATTTCAGTAGCTAATGGAACAAGAAGAAAGAGAGTCAATAAAGATACACGACCTACTTGGTCTATTGAACATTCTGCCCAATAATGCAGAGTATGAATTCTTTGAAACATACATGGAACATTTGCTAACATAGACCATGTTCTGGGCTGTCAGTCTAAGTTGAAATGCATTGTTACCATGTCAATAAGTTCTTTGACTGTAATAGGCTCAAATTAGAAATCAATAACAGTAATCTGGAAAGTCAGTAGATGATTGGAAACTTAACCACTCATTTTAAATAACTCATGGGTCCAAGAAAAGTCACGTCAAGTAATCTTATTTGATCCTAACATTGATTCTCCCCCCCACCCCAAGATTCCAAATCTTCTATTTAGCTTAGCAGTAACTGTCTGCAAGAAACCCATACCTTTGAATGACTCTAAAACAGAGAGACAGGGCCGGAGTAATGGCACAGTGGAGCTTGCTTTGCAAGCACAAAGCCCTGAGTTTGATTCCTCAACATCACATAGTGTGGGTGGGGTGGTGCATGACTGTAATCCCAGCACTCTGGAGGCTGAGGCAGGAGGATTGCCATGAGTCCAAGGCCAGCCTGGGTTACATAGTGTGTTCAGGGCTACAGAGCAAGACCCTGTCTCCAAAAAAATAAAAAAAAATAGAGAGCCAGCATTGAGGGGTGAGGCAGGAGCACAGTTCACGGAGCGTTCTCCTTCCTGCCCTTTCCTGAGATAAGTAGTTACAGTGGCACATCCTTATCCTTTGGTTGCCACCGTCACAGGTTTCCTTCGGCTCACGCTGGTGGGAGCTGTATGTTAGCATGCAGAGGTGTGGCCAGGAGCCCAGCAGAGAGCCCAGGTACAATGCTGACGGCTGCCAGATGTGGTTGTGCTCTAGTACTTGGGAGCCTGAGACTCAGGGACTGTGTCAGCCCAGCCTGGGAAATTTGTTGACTGAGCAAGACGTTGTCTTGAAATAAATAAACAAACAAATAAATAAACAAGTACTTAAATTTTAAAAAGGGCTAAGGATGTAGCTTGGCATGAAGGCCTTGAGTTTAATCTCAGTACAGGGGCTCGAGGGGGTCAACTCCTAGAATATGTATGAAAATGCAAAATATCTGGAATGTTCAGGATAAAAATGACAGAGATGACTGGAAAGGAAGAACATGGATATTTTACCCAACTGGAGTTCAAGATTTATTATAAATTTACCATGATATAGTATAATATTATAAAATGGACAGGTAAACCAGTGGAGTACACCAGCCTATCCAGAAATGGTTCCACACAAATGTAGTCAAGTTATTTTTGATAGTGAAAACAATTTAGTGGGAAGAGTATAAGCTTTCAAAATGGCCACTTAAAAAGTTGGTTAGCCTTAATCAAAAGTAAACTTCTACCCTACATCACACAATATATAAATGTTCGCCTGAAGTGGATTGTAAACTTGAGTGTAGAAGGAAAGCTATTAAACATTTAGAAGAAAACACGAGGGAGGCTCTTAGTACCCTTGGGTTAGAAAGCCATGTAAAAAAAATAGAGCACATGAAAAAGATGTGAACGACGAAAGAAATCTCTGATAAATACAGTGTTATTAGAAATCATTTTGATTTGAAATGGAAGACGCAAGCCATGGGCCAAGGACAAATAACGACAGAACATCCACCTGACAAGGGACTTGGGCTTCAGATATATAACAGACTAACAATTTAGTAATAAAAAGGCAGCCCAACAACAACAACAACAAACGCCATACTTGTTAAAAATACTTCACCGCAGAAGACAAAGGCATGGTAGCTGTTCTCAATAAACACGGGCTGCGTCCTCATCCACTTGGGAAATGCAAATTCAGAGCCCAGTGAGATCCCGATGTGTATCCATCAGGTACTGCACCAGTAGCCACATGCTGATGGTGCGTGTTGGCAAGGGTAGAGAGGAGCGTGTCCAGCCAGTGGGCACGGGCGCTCTTGGTGAGTCTTCACCGTGACACTGTCACGTGTACTTCCATGTCAGAGCTCGTCACATTGCGCTGCTGCAGTATGTGCAGTGTATTTGCAGTTTGTCAGTCATGTCTGGGAAGGGGTGTGACAAGAGTGCATGGGTTTTGCGGCACACAAAAATTTTCCCCTTTCACCCGAAGTTAGCGAAGCATGTCCTCAGCAGGGAAATACCACTTGTAGTGAGCATCAGACAAAACACAGGAAGCCTGAGATACAAAGAGAAGCTCTGGGTTGCCAAAAGCACGTAGCAGGTGCAGCAGTTGGACCGGTGTCTGTCTTTCCCTCTGGCTCATGGGCCACTGGCCATGTCCCATCCTGCTTTTATGGCTGCTAAGTGAGAAAACTTCCTGAGATGGTTTTTAAGAGAATGGTAATATTTCTTTGTATGAGAGAGGAAGTGATGACACTTTTCCATTTTGCAAGGAGAGGAGAAATCTATTAACTAGTATTAAACCTTGAGCAGAAACCTATTAACTAGTATTAAAAAAAGATTGGCAATCAGTTGCTGAATCACAGAAAATTCAGTATCGCTCAAAATAACTTCAAAAAATTGTGCATCACACACACGCGCGCGTGCACACACACACACACACACACACACACACGCAGCCTAGATAACCAAGCTGTATTTTTAATGTTTCTGCAATGCGAACAGTTACTTTTATCACAGTGTTTCACCTCCTGATAAGGAATGTAGTTACAAAGCAGATATTCCAAGAAGCGTAAAAGCAGACAATGTGTTATTCTAAAAATTGTGAAACAAGATTATAAGATTAGATACGTTTTCTTTTTGTAGATACATAAGCCACATTTCTTATGGGAAGGCAACAGATCAGAATTTACCAATAGTAAGTTCAAAATGTGTCAAGTTGGCTCCAACCGAGGTGGACCGAGAGGGCGGAATAAAGGTCTGTGCTCTGCATGGGGGAGTGCAGGGCAGATGGAGATGAGTGTGCACTGTTCAGTATACGGAAAGGGAACAGATGAGTTACTGAGGGCTGGAGGTATATAGCTCAGCAGTTGAAACCTCTTACCTGGCAAGGGCAGGGTCCTGGGTTCGATTCCCCAGCACCACATAGGCTGGGTATGATGGCACGTGACAAGCCTGTAGAAAATAAATGAATAAATAGAAAATAAAGGATTGTCCCACTGGCCTGGCTTTAAAAAAAAAGAATTAATGAAGAAAAATATGGGCTATCTTATGGAAAAAATAAGATACTTCATTGCTTATAAATTCTTGGGGAATTAGACTCTGAAGGTAGGAAACCATTGAAGTTTTCATAAAAATGTAGAGGAAATCTCTTCGTGACAGTGTGGAGAAGTTTCCTTCAAGAAGGATGAAACCAAAAGTCTTTCTGTTTTTTGTTCACTCAGTGAATATATACATATATATTTATTATATTATATATGAAATCCAGATTTCCAAATTCTGTAACATATTACAATGGGGTTTGGGGATGCCCATCCATGACCCCCTTTATTTTTCAGATATTCACACCTTTTCTTGGAGTCCTTTGCCCCTCTTTCTATGCTGTCATCTGTGTTGGTCCTTTTATGCGATTATTTTTATGGATTTCATAAGAGAGATAGTCATCTATTTTCAGTTTTTTGTTTTCGGCCCATTTCACTGGGCATAATTGACCAAGGTGGCCCCGTTTTCTGTCCAATGTTTCGTATCTGTCTGTCCTTATGGATGCATAGTATTTCGTTGTGCAGAGGCGTCACGTCTTCTTTAACCATTCCTCTGTTACGAGCAGGTAGGTTGTTTCCAGGATTTGGCTGTTACGAATTGTGCTGCTATGAACATGGATGCCCATGTGTCTTTTTGGTGTGTTGACTTTCTTTCTTTCGAGACTATGCCCAGTTAAGGCAGAAGCTGCATCAAATGGAATGTCTATTCTCAGCTTTCTTAGGAATCTCCACACTGCTTTCCATCATGGTTAAACCAGATTGCATTCCCACCAGCAGTGGAGTTCTTTTTTTCTATATTCTCACCAACAATTGTTGTGTTGAGGTTTCACCTCACCCCCGTGAGACTGGCCTATATCAAGAACTCAGAGGTCCTTTTTTAATGAAAGAAAAGTGACAAAGATAAATTAAAGGAAACGTCATCCCGTTGCTTTGCTTCTCCCTAGACACTAGCAGTACTGCAGGGACCAGGAGGCTTGCAGGGGTGTGCCTGTGCCTACGTTATGTGTTACAGGAAGCTGGAGAAGGACTGGCTTAAATAACAAGCCGTTGGGAAAGTGTGGCTGAGCCAATTCCAGTGTTTTTGCTCGGTGAAACACTCAGAGTCAAATAAATAAAGCAAATGCACACGAGTCTTAGTTTGTTTTTATTTCTTCTAGGTCTGTGGCAGTCATTTCTAGGTTAGCTGCAGGTGCAGGTAGGGTGGGACAACAAAGGAGACTTGGCCCACCTGTGCTGTGTCACATTCTTGCCACCTTCGTCTTACACATGGCTTCGAAGAGGAATCTGTATGTGACAGTGTGTGCTTCTTTCTTTATTGATAATTCAAAGCCACTCATGCTGCGTGTCTTACTTATTTTCTTGTTACTGGGACACAGTAACCAACATCCACAGCGGAAACGAAGAAAGGCTTACTTTTGCTGAGTTTCAGAAGATTTCAGTTCAGGGGTGGGTGGCTGGCAGTGGCAGGAAGGGGCTGGTAGAGACCAGCTGCTCGTGGCATCACGGGAGGAATAGGCAAGACTTCCTAAAGAGGCTGGGGCAGGAGTTGATATCCTTTTAGACCGCACACCTGTAATAGGCCACATGCCTGTAACCTACCACACACCATAATCCACCCCTCCCAAACAAACCCCACCTGTTAACAGCATACGGAATCCTGAGATAAGCTGTAACATCCTAATCCATGAGGCTTTGGGGGGACATTCCGGATACACGCCATAACACTATGTGGGGCAAGTGTTTTGAATCAATTCTGAACATAAAGACAGCAGCCAAAATCACTCAGGAAAGAGGATTTGTAGAACTGCTTCCACAAGTGGGAAAAAGTTGGGGTGTGTTTAAAGCTACGGGGGAGGGGAGGGCGGATATTGAGGAGAGTTGGTAAGTGTAATAAATATCTTTTACTACACCTTAGTAGGAGTACAGAACTATAGTTCACCATATTTTCCAGTCACGCCTGTGTATGTGCACTGAGATGTGAACACAAACTTCAGGTGTCGTCTATAAACTCAACGTGGGTGCAGCCTCTGTGGGCGATCTGTAGGCACCTGGTGTGACCCCTGGAAGCCTCAGTCTGCTTATCTGTGAGAGCCTCAGAGAGGAGCGGACTCTGGAGCCTGCAAACTGGAAGTAGGATCCTACAAAGCTGTGTCTCCCACAGCACGGCTGTAGAGAGCCAGTCGGCTCAGCCAAGATTCCTTGGGTGTCTGTCCTGTGGGAGGACTGTGTGGGTCCAGAATCTCTTTTGTAGCTTTGGAAGGATGATCTGACTGGGAGGAAATTAATTCACTTTCATCCACAAATGCCAGTTTATCATTTCATTGCTGTTATGAGAATGCATCTTCCTGCTAACCAAAATGCCTTCCTTCGGGTATTTGGGATGACCTGAGAAACCTCCTGGGTTGGGTGTGTGCTAAGGATCAGATCAAAGTGGAGGGGGTTTGAACTCTCCCTGCGTGTTCAGGCTGTAAGCCAGTCTGAGGAGTGGCGCTGTTGCAGTATGAGGTCACTGCTGGGAGCAGGTTATGTCGGGTCGTGTCTGGGGCTTCCTGACTAGGATCTTCAGGACCCATTTCAACATCTTTCCATCCTTTTCGTGTGAATCACTTTAAGCTCTCTTACAGGGAAGAGGGCCAATATTTTCAAAATAAAATCACTGTGTCCTTCGTTTGTGGAGAGCCAGGGCTTGATCTCAGCTGACATCGTCTCTCCTGCATGCCCTTGCTCCCATGATGTACCTCTGCCAAGGCAAGCGCCTGTCCTGCTCATATGACAGGGTCAGAATTTCCTGCTGAGGCGGCCAGCAGGACATGGAGTCCACAGCCAGCCTGGAGAGTTTGGGGCACAAGAGAAGTCATTTCTCACCATAGGAAAAACTCCCATGGCATAAAAGCTATTTATTACATAAATATATTTCCCTTAAGAGGTCACTAAGATCTCAAATCAGTTCCAATTGAAAAATTACGGCTCTAAGAGTAATTGGAGAGTGTGTTGGCCACAAAAGGACCAGCTAAGGTTTCATTATTATTTTGAGCCAAACTATTTTGAGTGCGGGACTTGGTCCATGTGTGTCAACAGTTGCCCCAGACATGGCTCCCTTCTTGATCCTGGGATGTTTGTATTTGGCATAATCAGCAAAGACTTGAACCATTCGACTCAAACACAATTCTCAGATTGCTGAGCGCTTCCCCTGCCCCCAAGTGGTAAGACAGTAAGTTAGGAATCAAAAGAAGCCGAACTTGGAACTTTAGGAGCCCTCAGAAACTTCAGTGCTTTGACCTTGGTTTTTGAGTAGAGTCAGCATGGAATGGACATATAATTGGTCCCGGGTATTTGGGGCTTTCACATTTGTGAACTTACGTGCTTTCCCAAAATGTTTTTGAACCTCCACATCAGTTTTAATTATCATTCACAGAAGGGTAAAAATAACTAAATTAAGTATACCTGACATTGACACGAGCAAAGCAACACTTTGCTCTCCCATTTTAGGTCCTGGCAGTCTAAAGGTGTCCTCTGGAGGTCCATCTCATGTGGCTCCTCTGCATCGTTGTGCTCTTTGTCGATGGTTGTGCTGTTCAAATTGGTCCAAAACATCTTGCTGAGTTGCTGCCCAGTGTTGCTAAGCTTAAGAGCTGCTGTGTGCGTTAGGGAGAAAGTGTGTCTGATAAGTTCTGTTCGGACATGTTATAGTAAAGTCGGTGCTAATTGGCTGACAATTTGTATTAAGTAAAGTATTTTTAAATGAAAGTGCCCATCCAGCAAGGTCAGGCACTGACCCGTTGATGACTGTGCCTTGTCCTGTGTGTAATAGTTCAATATTCTCAATTTATTATTTGTGACTACACTGTAGGCATAAATACCACAAGGCACAAGAATTAGTCATTCCTGCCTTTGGGAGGAGGAAACAAGGAGCAGCCAGCAGTCAAGGGGAATGGCATTGCCATGGCGGGTTTCTTGTGCCTGTCTTCCACCCCCCCTCCCCCGCCACACACACCTTTTCCTTTTTTTGCCTGAGGGACCAAGGCACGGTGCACTTTTGTTTGGATAGTTCTGTGAGTTGTGTTTTGTCCTGCACGTGTTGAGCCTGTCACTGAAGTGTGCTGAGCTGGTGGCTGGGATTCCGCCGGTGAGACAAAGGCTCTCAGCTCACCGTGTCTTTGGTCCTTGCTTCCTCGTTGACATCTTCATTCTTCATCAGCTTTGTTTGTTTGGCAGAGGGTTGATGGCAGGTGACAAATCAGGTGACATGCTACCCCCAAATGCTGTTGTGGACTCCTGAAGACACCACTGCAGTAGACAGCCCCAGGACAGCACCCAGGGCTTGGGCAGCCTGTGGGGGTGGGTGGGTTTTATTCACATGGAGCGACTGCCAGCAACTCTTGTCAGAGCTCCTTGGCATAAATCAGTTCCACTCTTATAAGAGACTCTTCTCTTCCCTCAAATGTTTGTGTGTGTGTGTTGGGGGTGGGTACTGGGGACTGATCCCAGGGCTTTCACACTGACCTACACCCCCAGAGATATTTTTGAGATATTTGAGGCTGGATCTTGCTAAGTCAGTAAGTTGCCCAGGCTGGACCCAAACTTGCCATCCTCTGCCTCGGCCTCTCAGAATGGTGAGATGATAGGCCTGCATTCCTAGGTCCATATTCAAGTGGTGGCTGAGGAGAAAAGTGATGCTTTAAAGTCACCATTGGGTCCAGACCCCGTCCTTCTCTGAAGGCGCCAGCTGTGGGACCAAGACTCACATGCTGCATGGATAGAGCTGCGAACACTTGTGCTGAAAGTGTCCTCAGAGCGTATTTAAGCTGGAGCTTCTGTAGCACACTATAGCAGGCCACACAGTTCCAAGGGATTTGCTTAGGGTATCAGCTTCTGGATGGTCTTTCTCTACACTTGTAAGCTACCACAAGGCTAAGTAAACACGTCAAGGCATGCATGGCCCCATGCCCCCTGCTAAGATGGGCAGGCTGAGACCCTCCTAGGAGGACAGGAGGGACTTCATAGGACCTCAGTGTGCACTGCTTGAAGAATGTGAGTGGTTTAGGAGTGAGTCCTGTGATTCATGGAATGGGATCATTTGCCGTGTGTCTATGCTTGCAGGGTGAGACTCCAGACAAGGACAATAACTTGTCTTCATGTTCCTCATGTGTGAAATCAGTGTCATGCCAGTAGGTGCTCTGAGGACTTGGGGAGAGCCAGAAGGTTCATTCTCATCGCAGTTCTGGGCATGGGGTGACAGGTGCTCAGTGGCCATCAGTGGTTCTGGAGGCCTTCTAGGATTCCCAGATATCTATTCCTGAGCCCCAAAGCTGATGCAGCTCCTCTTGCTCACAGAAGAAGTGCTCATGCTCATGTTGTGGCTCTGAGCCATACTTGAGTTAATTTTTAATTCACTTTTTGGACAATATTTCTCTTGGCAAAATTTATATGCTGACATCAGCAAGCATCCTCGAGGGAGTTGTGGAGTGATGTTCCACACAGCACACAGCGCAGAATGCCTTTCTGTGGACCTTCCAATGCTTATTGTCAAGGTTTTGCTGCATGCATGTTCTGGCTGCTCGGCCTCCCACCAGCCCCATGCCAGGGTCACGATGGTGAGTATCAGAGCGGGTCTGGGGACATGCACACACAGTCCAGCCTGCTGCTTGGAACCTGCTCGTGTGGCAGCCTGGCTGGAGTGAAGATCTTCTTACATCATGAAGAATGTCAAATCAAATTCAGCCAGGAACGCCCCTGAACATTCTGCATAGATGGCAAGAGGACCATGCAGCTCTTACATGTTACTGTTGGGGACTTTTTAGTAATCGTAGGAAAGCAGAGTTTTGGCCCAGAAAACCCAGCTCAGATGCCTCCTCTTCCCCCCGCCAGGACCCTGGACTCCATCCACGCTGTTCTTCAGCTTAGTTCTAAGTGGTCATGACGTGGCTGTGTCTGGACATGGCAGTCAGACAGCCCTGCTTGCTGCCTGGAACTTGCACTCTGGCCGTGCAAATACGAATCAGTGCCTGGGGTGCAACCCCGGGAGAAGAGCTCACGCTGAAGATGGCGAGGACAGTGGAAATAAGGGGAGGGAGGCGTCGGGGTCAGGCTGAAGACTGCGATGATCCTTCAGGTGGTGACAGCTGGGTGTCCCCAAAGGAAAGATTTTTGCCGTGACAGGTTCCGAAGGGCCCAGTGTTGGAAATGGGGACAGCAAGGCAGTGGATATAAGAGGCATGGGACTACTTGCTGGCTGTGATGGACATTTCATGGGCCTCGGTTTCTTCACGTGTGTAATAGACATAGCCCTTCTCAGATTGGTTTCCAAGCCTCACGAGTAGCCGTCGTCCTTCTATACATGCCGCAGAGCACGTTTTCCTTGGACCTGCAACAGCCAGTGGCATCGGAAGTTCTTGATCTGCTCCTGCTCAGGGATGAGACGCCAGCTGGGTGGTGGCGGGCACCGAGCATCCTGCTCCTGCTTGGACGGGCGTGGCAGGTCCCAGCAGGTCTGACGGTTCCCTTAGGCTGGCCCCCATGGGAGCCATGGAATGAATGTGACTTTATACCCCCATTTTCCTCTCGCTCCAGTCCTACAAAATGTACCAGCAGTGGGTCACTGCTGATGCCTCTGTCTGTGGTCAGCCTGACCGCAGAGGAGACGCAGACTTCCTGAAACATTCTGCCTGAGTGGTAGGGTTTTCTGTTTGTAATTGCTTCTTTGTTTAAACGTTTTACAAGAACTGTGGCATTGGATAAGCTGCTTGCACATGCTACACACATATCCACGAAGGCGTGTATTATGCACACGCATGTCCACGAAGGTGTGTATTATGCACACACATGTCCACGAAGACATGTACTATACACACATGTCCACGAAGGCATGTATTATGTACACACATGTCCACGAAGGCATGTGTTATGCACATGGAAACCTCAGGGACAAATTATCAGTCTTAGTATGAGCTACTGACCTGAACATGAGGTTACCCAAAACAAGATCATCATATTCACTCTTTAGGGGAAGGTGTGACAGAGGGCACTCCAGCGTCACAGAAGGAGGCCATGACCAATCCTGTGATAAACCTGGGTGGGCAGGATGAGGAGGAGTGAAGATAGACTGCCAGGGGTGATTGGGACAGTAGAGGAACAGGAGTTAGGTGGACATGAAGGGAGTCACCTCTCCCACTTTCCCCCAGTTCAGGCATGTCCAGCTTTTGGCCCACTATTATTTTGTCCTTGATTTTTTTCATTATTATAATTTAAATTTTAAAAAGTTCCAGTACCGACATAGGTGCTTTAACTATGTTAAATAATTCATATGTTACCGAAAACAGTTCTTCACTCCAGAAAAGCAAGGCCAAAAAAAAAAAAAAAAAAAAAAAAAACCCAAAAACCAAAGGCAGGCTGCAGATTGAGGACACTTTCCTAGGTGCTAGAAGTGGCACTACAGACATTTGGCAAAGGTTGTTCTTTGTTTTCTTTCTCTGGGTGATAGGTGATTTCCTGAAGAGGTGCTCTTCGTGGGCACAGCTTGTATGATTACACCCTAATTACAGAAGCTTTGCAAGTACTTTTCTCCTGAGTTGCATTTCACATCTTCTCAATTAGTTTTGTGAGTTGAAATATACTTTTGTTTTTGAGGTGCGGTCTCACTGTATAGCCCAGCCTGGCCTTGAGCTTGCTCTAGAGCTCAGTCTGACCTTGTACTTCTGGGTGCTGAGATTACAAGCATGCCCTACAATGCATCCGGGAAGCATATATTTTAAAGGAAAGATTGTTATCTGAGCCTCTTTTCATGGGCGTGGCATAGGCCTGGTCCTTCTACATGACGTGATACAGAGACAGCCTTGACTGTGTTGTGTGTGTTCCTGCCCTGCAGCTCTTCCCGGTGCCCCACGGTAGTCTTGTTAGTTCCTTATACCTGTTTTAGCCCTGTCCCCTTTTGGCCCCTTTAATTGTTTCTCCCATTTTTGTGTCTTTTCAGTTGCTCCTTTTTTCTGACATGTTATGTTTTATAGATAAAAATCTACAACTGTATTTAGATTTGCTTATGACTTAATGCCCCATATATTTCATATTTGTCTTGATCAAGATTGATTGTCATTGAAACTTATTTTCACACTTTTATTCCTAGCAGTAATGTCACCACTTTTGTCCCTTTTTACTAATATGTTGTTTCTTATTTTTTATTTATATTTTCACTTTAATTTAATTAATTTTTTTCTTGAGACAGTACCTTGCTATAGTCCAGGCTGGTCCTGAACTCACTATGTAGCCCAGAACTGACCAAGAACTCACACTAATTCTGCTGCCTCAGCCTCTTGAGTGCTGGGGTTACAGGCATGTGCCACCACACCTGGGGGCTTGTGCTTGCTAGGCAAGCTCTCCAGCCTCTGAGCTCTGCCTCCAATCCTGCTGGCTAGCGTGTCTCTGGGATAGTGTCCCCCTGCCAGTGGGAGTTCAGGGGAAGAATAAACAGAGCTGCATGTTGTCGCACCTGCTTCCAAGGGCTCGGGCTGCTTGGCTTTCCTGGAAATGCATGGTAGTCCCCGTTTTGGCACCTGCTAATTAACAGCACAGGGACAGACTTTTTTTGTTCAAAGGACATTTTCATTTGCTCCTTTCTTGGTGATTTGTCATAGCCTGCCCATTGCTGGGTTACTTTCCATTTTGAGTCCTTTGTTCTTAGGGATATTCATGCTTGCTTTTGCCATAACGTACAAATAGTTTGGTTTGTTTCTTTATCTTTTGATTTTTCTTATGATTTTTTTTGAAAGCGTATTTAGCCTGCACCCCTCAACCCTGGGTTATGAAGGAGTGTGCATTTAGGAATTCTTTTTCACCATCAGATTCCCAATCCATGTGACATTTTTTCCCCACGGGGAAAGACAATTTAAGGAAATAGCATTGAGTCCACTGAGGGTAGTCACTTAGATGATGATAAAATCGTGTGTTTTCTGTGTTATATATTTCAATATATATATATATATATATATATATATATATATATATATATGCTTTTTTGTGATATCTCCTTTGGGGTATTTTATCTTTCTGGGGTATTTTAAAATTCTTTTGTATACAGAGCAGTTACTGTTTTGTGGCGTGTAAGCTTTTATATTTAATCTGGGAGATAGAGCCACTTGTATGCTCCATGTCTGTGGTCTCAGTTGGAACTGGATGGGACTACAGGCTGATGTAGGCACACCTGCACACAGCAAGCATGCTCAGGTTGCCGGTGTGGTCTGTAGGTTGGGCTTTTGTTTACTTATCTGATTTTGAATGGGGCTGGTTTATAGCCACACTGAGGAGGAGGTGGAGAAGTGTTTTGTTACCTTCTGTGAACCCTAGTCTGCGTCATCTTTGATCTGTCTCTGCAGAGTTCGTAGTTCCTAGGTGGCGAGTGTGGCAGGGCCCTTGGCCTTGGCTGTGCTTCTGGGACTTCTTATAGACGGGGATTTAAATCTCCCACCCTGTCTGTCTCAAGGGGTTTTCAGGAAAGTGAGTAGGAGACATGGAGGGTCTTTGAAGAATGTCACCCACTAGGCTGGGTTGGACGATGCTCTGTCCTTACCATCATGCACAGGGCTCTGTGCAGGGGCATTTTCCTGTCAGCATCACCCTCCTTTCACCCTGCTTACCAGATGTCATTGAGTTACATTTAGAAAGCAAGTTATTTCACACTTCGGTCTTGTCCTTCGCCCGGTTACCCTCTTTCTGTTCCTTTTCTCCCCCTGGTCTCTGTCTGTCTCTCCACAATCTGCCTTCCACTTCACATTGGCCTTTCATTTCTCTGTAGCATCCACAAATGAGTGAAAACATGCACTCGCGGAGTCTGCCTTGTATTGCTTAAAGGGATGGATGCCAGTTCCACCCGTTTTCCTGCAAGTGACGGGATTTTGTTCCTTATGGCTGAGTTGTACCTTGTGGAGTCTAGAGACCATCTTTCCCTTATTTGTTGATCTGTTGATGGGCACCAAGGCTGTTTGCATTCCTTAGCTGCTGTGACCAGTGCCATGATGAACATGAGTATACCAGCATCTCCACAGGGGGCTGCTTATTTTGGTTATAAACTCAAAAGTAGCAGTAGTAGGTGGGTCGTGTGGTGGTTGAGTTTATAATTTTTGAGGAACCTCTATGCTGATTTTCACTGTGGCTGTACTAATTTACATTCTCATCATGGGTGGTAAAGGGTTCCTCCCCCATGCCCCCATATTTTTGCCAGCATGTATTTATTTATGTATTTATTTATTTATTGTATCCTTGATGATAGCTGTTCTGACTGGAGTGAGATGGAATGTACTTTGGATTTGCATTTCCCCGAAGGCTAAAAATTTTGAGCATTTTTTCAAATACTTTCTAGTTCTAAGTACTTTTTCTTTTGAAATGTGTCTGCTCAATTCATTTTCCCATTCATTAGTTAGATCACTTTTCCTTTTTTGTTGCATATTTTAAATTCTTTATATAGTCTGGACATTAATCCCCTGCTGGTAGAACAGCTGGCAAAGATCCCTTCCATCCCCTTCATTGATGCTTGTTTCCTTTGCTGTAGGGAAGCTTTGCATTCCATGCAGTTCCACTTGTCAGCATGTGCTGCTGTTTCCCATGTGATTGGCGTTCTAGTCCAGACGTTGTTTCCTATGCCTGTGTCTTGAAGTATTTCTCCTATACTTTTCTCTACTAGTTGCTAAGTTTCAGATCTTGTGATAAGTCTTTGATAGATTGAGTTGTTTTTTTGTACAGATTGAGGGAGAGAGTTGAGTTTAAATATTTTGTATGAGTAGATAACCACGTGTTTCAACACTATCTGCTGGAGTCTGTATGCTTTCTAGCACGTGGATGGGCCTGAGTTTTTTGCCTGCACCTGTAACCGTCATGGGCATTGGTGTGGGGCAGATTCATTCATTACCAATTGTTGTCATCTTGAGTTCAGACACATGAAACAAACTATCACTCGATTCTTTTTATTAAAAAACAACAGAATACCTTTTTTGTGATTTTGCAATGTTGAAAACGGCTGGCCCACAAAACCATCTTCTTTATAAAACAAGTTATGTACAGGAAATGTATTTTCACAGTAGTTAGTACTGATTCCCCTACTCAAGTGCTTGAAGGGCACCGGGGCCTTTGCCTGAGCAAGACTGGATGGTGAGTCCTTAAGAAAACAAAACTGAACCAAAACAGCACCAGTACTGCCACCTCCCTCAGGCTGCACTACCGAACATGAGTGCACAAAGTAAGTAAATAAAAACACAATGGAAAAATCCTTACTCCTCTGTTGACACACCTACTACCTGACTATAAGAGTGAGGAGGAAGATGTCATGGGCTTTCCATTTGAAAATGGCCAACCTGATGGAGAATATTCTGTTTCCAGTTTCTAATGGAGAAAGCAGTTCTCCAGTATTTCAAAATTGAGTTGTAAATGTCCCCTCCCAATCCTGCAGGTCGCTATCTGCCACTTCCAAATATTGGTGGGCATTTCTATTCTTACATGGTCTGCTGGAAGAAGGAAGAAGTATTCATTCGTATCATGATGTAAAGCAGTCTTCTGTTATAAAATCCCCCAACCTTTAATTAATATAAACACAGGGCTTTTATTTATTCTAGGTACATATACTGAAAGTACATTAAGCTACAATAAAGAAAACCACAACTTCACAAATGACTTAACCTGCCTGAGCTGCCATGTGGTGGTTTCGGAAGGTCCTGTGACGTGATGGTCTGTGTAACGTGCCCTGGAGCTCCTGCTCCTGCCTCGGCTAGACAGCTTTGCCTTTACCATGTGTTTGCATTGCATTTGTTTGCTGTCCAGAATTTGCCTGATGCTTTCGGGCTGCTTGATAATCATGCTGTTGCACGTTTTCTTAATATGATAGTCACGGCGTGATGATTCCACATATGTGGAATGTCTTTTGTGCATGCTTTTTGTGGTCTCCTTTTGGGGTGAATGACAAGAAGTAAACTTGCTGGTTTAGAGGAGTGTCTGCAAGTTCCTCAGTAGATGTTGTAAAAAGAAATTTCAACATTTTACAGCCAACCTAGGAGATAGGAGATTGTTCCTTTTTTCCCTTTCTTTTTCACCCACAGTGTAACTGTTCTTCCATCTTTTCCTGGTTCTTTCTGTGTGGTATGTAATTTCATGAATGTTTGTTTAAGGGAAATAACAGAAGAATAAGATTAGCTGAGCTGTTATGGTTATGCTTACATTGCTGTTCCGGAGACACTGTTCCAGTGAGGGAGGCTACACTTCTTCCTTCATGTGTAAATAAGGGTATATTTAGGTCCAGAGACCTGTCCAGTGTGAGCCATCTGTGATCACATACTGTCCCTCGAAATTGTAATGCAGCTGATGAACGCGTCCTTATACTGTGGATGTTTGAGCCAAGAGTCCCCAGTAAAGGCCATGTCATGCATATGAGGGCATCATTCTGCAATTATCTACACAAGTAGAAAACAAAATTGTGAATTTATATATTATATAAACCATGAGTTTATATAATCATGAATTTATGCTTCATATGTATCACATAATAAAAATATAATTTATATACAGTTATATAATCAGATTATGTAAATAATGCAATGATTAATAACATATATACTATACATTATACTTATGTTAACATATTATAGCAACATAATTATACAGTATATGAATATGTGCAAATTTATATAATGTATAATTATATAAACCATAAATCTGTAGACACTATAAATCATATAAAACTTATAATTATCAATGTATGTCATAACTTATACAACATATCTATTGTACATATAAATTATGTACTATATAAATTATAAATATAATTGTATATCATGTATAATAGTGGATTACAATTATATGACATAATGTATAATGCATAATTAATTATGTCTTTACATATTAACATTATATTTCTATCTTATACAAGTTACTGATTAGGAAATAATAATTTAATGGGAATAAAGCTTACAATAAAGAGTTTGTATGTTGCTTCCCACTGAAAAACATAATTTCAGTGGGAAGGGAAAGAGTATTAGTACGTGGATATCATGTTGGCTTTGAAATTATTCACTAGATATATTTATATTTTAGAAATAATGAAGTCGAAAACTACCTTAAATTGAAGCATTAATCATTAGTATGGAATGAAAACAAAGCACAGTGCTGTTTATTTCTGAAATGAAAGTCAGCATTGGGCATTAATTTGAACACACTTGTTCACCTTTCAGAGCGGCTTCAAAGGCTACAGTGTGCATTGGTGAGCTCTTGGGAAGTGTGTATGTAGCAGGAGAATGCAAGTATATTTAGATTACTGAGGCAAGACATTCAAAATGAGTGTGTGTGCACTCCACAATTCATGGATGGCACCCACACCATAAATAATATTTGAAATATGATTGTGAACAGTTTCAAATAAATGCTCTGCTCGCTGTGATTTTCAAAGTTTTAGTATTAATAGTACATGGAATTACTGTTTATTGCAGTTGTGATATTTAATGAGCCTTCCATGCTTTTACCATGCTAAAAAAAAAAACCCCAGCCCTAGTTATACTAAACAGCCATGCAGTGTTGCAGGGAGGATAATTCAGAAAATGTTTATGGCCTGTGTGGAATAATCTGTATGTTTCCAGTTTGAGTGTTCATTTTGCCCAGCGTGTCTGTCTGCATAATAGATATAATTTCTTTTCTCTTTATGTCAAAATCTGATAGTATCTCCCAGTCTAATTGGATTTTTATAAAGAGACGTGTTTATTCTTCTGATTTAATATGATTACTATTCTCTAAAGGAACCTCTTACTTGCAGTGCTCTTGGGCATATTAACAGGGCATCTGAATTTGTGAGAGCCACATGATTAACATTGGCGAAGGCTGGGGACTCGTTGGAAATGCAGACTTTCAGGCCCTGTCCTTCAAACAACTGAGTCATCTGGTACACTGTTTCACCATTTCAAGGAGCTTTACAAGTTTAAGAGCGATGAGTGTTGAAATTTTTCGTGGAGTGTTTCTACTTAGAAATCCCTTTATTTTTCTCTAGCGATGATCCCTGCTGTAGGAAATAGGTTGTGCCTGAGGTCTTGGACCTGCGCTATCAGTTAGCTTTGGTAGTGCTGCCAGCCGCCCCAGAATTTAGTGGTTTAAAAAAAACATGTGGGCTCTACTGGTGGTTCCTCTGGTCTTGGCTGGGCTTTCTTATATGTCTGTTGTCAACTGTGACTTTGAAGCCTCATCTGTCCCCAGTATAGGGTTCCTGCCTCCAGTGGGCTGTGCCAGGCTCTGGTCACGGGGATCCTGCAGCTTGGTGGAAGCATGCAGGACCTCATTGGTGGCCCTGCTCCCTGTCTGGATTTATTGTGCAATTTGCACAACATGTTCTGGGCTGTGACATACACGCTTGGTTTTATGTAGCTGGTCGTGTTCTCAGAAATGCTAGGTCAGTGGTCATGAGCGTCACACACAAACCTTAATGACCCATCTCTGACATGATTCTCTGAGCTGTAATATGTAAGAGTGTTGTGGAAAGTAAAAGAGTAGGAAAATGTGGGAAAAATAATATTCTTGATTAATGAGCTTTGGACCATAAAAGATAGGGTCTTTTATGTTATTTGTGAATGTGGCTGTTTTGAATAATTCATATTATGCTTTAAAGTTAAAATGCCAGTAATGAACACTTTTGTACAATAATACTATACAATGAGCAAGCAATATTTACTTACATTTCAGATAATTTGCTAATGTGAAATTAAAGCCATGACTTGCAAACTGATCAGATGTGTTCAAATACCATATAATTTATATTTTTAAGAGACAGCCCTTTATTTTTCCCTTAATACATACTTAGGAAAAACAAGACATATTTGCTGGGATGGTCATTTGTTCTGAATTTTAGCCCTCTGAGCTCCCAAATTCCAGTCAATTCCAAAGAGCATATTTTAAATGATTTTTTTTTTTTGGGGGGGGGGGTCCAGTACTGTTTCTATGTAGAAGCATAAGACAAAACTCCCTCTGGGAGCTTGGTAAGATACAACATGGGTAACTGTCACCTGTCATAAAGCAATCATAGAAAGTGAGGTAATATGGCAAGGACTGTTTGCTTAAGACTTGATGGTGCACAAATCAAAGAACATTATTGTAAGACATTTGGGAAAGAGTTGGGTGGGGCCAGTCTTGAGGTAGCATGAAAAGAAGTGTTCAGATTGAAGTAAGTACTTACAATGCCAGATGGGGTGACCAAGGCTTCATTCGGGTGGCCTCCAGGATTGGCAAGGATGATTATCATTGGATAATAATGCTGTAAAATAAACAACCGCAAGTTCTGTGTCTTCCATCACAAGTATGTTGCACATTAAGATCTGCAGGTTGTTTAGGATTGGACACATGCGCCCTTAGCCTCACCCAGGATGCTGCAGGTTCTAATCTTCACTGATATCCACATTCTGTGCACATCAGGGGTCACTTAGGGTTATCACATTGTGAATCACCGCAGCACAGGGGCAAAGAGGAATGTTCAGGCACACGTAAGGAACTGCCGTACTGTGTCCAGTGACAGTCACCATCCAGAACCATCCCATCCACTCAGGCAGGGAGAGAGGTCCTCTGCCCTTAGATGGGAGTGGAGCAGACTGGACGTGAGCAGGCGCAGTCTGAAGGAGCCGGGTGTCTCGGAGCCAGTGCCCGTTTTCTCAGAGGCACATGCTCTAATATAGCATTCAGTGTTGCTTCTCATTCTGACCGCTCGCCTCAGATCCGTGCCTCAAGTTTTGAAGACTTTGTGTTTCCTAACATACTTAGCCTTCGTGCACGGATCTTTTTGGTAGTGGCAATTTTGAAATAACTTATTTGTTTTCTAGGATTGGTAGAGCACCTTGAACAGCCAAGATCTGCGTGTGTCCTCACGTTATCTCCCAAATAGAATGGACTCCTGTTATTTTTATATGATGCCCTTTTCATTGGTGCATATTAGTTGCAGAGAACAGTGAGTCTGTTTGGGCACGTTTGCAAACACATACAACTTACTCAGATCATTTTCACACCCTCACCCATTACCACACTTACCTTTCCCTCTCTTTTCTTGTCCCTCCCTCATGTCTAATACTTTTCCTCTGACTTTTACATCAATTCTGTCTCTCTTCTTCTGATTCTATGTAGGAGAATAAATACAAAACACACAGTAGTTGAAATCTGAGGCCAGTAGCTAAAGAAGATCTGATTTTTTTTCATATACTTATTGGCCATTTCTGCATCTTTTGAAAAGTATCCATCCATTTCATTTGCCCATTTATTAAGTGGGTTATTTGTTTTGAAGGGGTTTTTTGGTGGGAATATTTCTTGAGTTCTTTATATGTTATAGCTGCTAATACTAAGTCAGAGAGTGACTGGCCAAGATTTTTGACCCAGCTGTGGCCTTTACTTATTGTGTCCTTTGCTGTGCAGGAAAATTTAAATTTAATGCAGTACCATTCCTTCATTCCTACTGTAATCTCCTGAGCCAGTAGTGTCTGACTCAGGAAGTCTTTTCTTGTATCTTTGGTTGGAAGTGATTCTCCTGTGTTTCTTCTAGCAGTTTTAAAGTTTCAGGTCTTGTATATTGATCTTTGATTCATTTAGAATTAATTTTTGTATAGGCTAAGGTATAGGGATCTGATTTCAATCTGCTCTATGTAAATAAGCAGTTTTTCCAACATCGTCGCTTAAGCAAGATGCCCTTTTTCCAGTGCACGCTTTTGGCCTCTTTGTCAAAAATCACATGGCTGTAGTTCTGCTGTGGGTTTTTTTTTTCTGTTTCCTTTATTCCGCTTCATTTCTCTACGTATTTCTGTTCCAGTACCCTGCTGTTTTTGTTATTGTGTCTTCGTAGTATGTTTTGAAATCAGGTGATTCCATCAGCCTAGCTGTTTCTGCTTAGTCCTGCTTTGGCTCTTCTGTCCTTGGAGTGTTTGTATGCAGTCCAGGATTTTCTCTTCTAGTCCTGTGGTGAACACCAAACATCTTTTGATGGAGACTGCATTGAGTCTGTAGATCATTTTTCCTAGTATGGTTATTTTAACAATATTAATTCGGCCAGTCCATGAAACATGGGAAGTCTTTCCATGTTCTTGTATCATCATGAATTTCTGTCTTTCATGTTCTGTATTTCATTGTGGGGGTCTTTCACATCCTTGGTTAGACTTATTCCTAGTTATGTTGTCTTTCTGAAGCTTGTGTAAGTGGAAAGGATTATTTCTTTCTCAACAGGTTTGTTAAGGATATATTAAAAAGCTATTTATTTTTGTACATCAGTGTTTGCACCTTGCCAGTTAATTGTGTTAGTTGTTTTTGTGTCTATTTGGGAAGGTAAATTAAAAATACCAAGAACTGTAGACGTGGCCTGTAATATTAAGTCTATAACATTAACGAGTCAAGTGACTTGAATGTACTTCATGTAGCATTTAAAATGGTGTTTTTTCCTTTGCCAGAGGGAATACAATTTCATTATATCTACTGGGCTGTCTGCAGTTTCCAAAATTCTCCTTAGCACAGTTGACAAGCAGACAACATTTAAACACACATTTTAGAATGCTGGGGCTATTTATTTGGCTTTTACTATTTTTCTCTCTTTTTAAATACAAAAATATAAATCCAAGTGTTCAGCATTAGCATAGTTAGAATTCTTGAGTTTTAACCACTAGAAGGTTGCACTTAACAGTGTCTCAGGAGCGTGATGTCAGATGACTGGTCGTGGTTGATGTCTTTCTTAGGAGCCATCTTCATGATGAAGGGGACCCTAGAATCTAAATATGGACTCACTTGAGATGGTTTTCTACCCCATTCGTTACGTACTTACTCGTACTTTCACTTTCTGAGGTTGTGCATACCGCCCTGTGCCTGAATGTGTTCTTCTGTGTAGTCTCTGTCTGTTCTGGGCTTCCTTTCTTGAGAAACGGGTGGGGCAGACATAAACTTGGAAGCTGGGCGTGGTGATGGGTGTGGTCTAGAAGTGATGGCATCCAAGTTCTTTCTTCTCATGTCACCTCTGTCACTGAAAAAGAGGTGGCACTGAATTTTAGAAAGAAATGCTCTTCACCTCAGTGATTCCTACAAAAGGGAGGTTTATCTCTGTTGTGTCTCAGTGAAGTCCAGACCTAGGAGTTTGTAGCTGGTCAGGCGGCTTCCTGGAGACCAGAAGAAACCTGACCTCATGCTGCCCACTTCCCCGTTTCCAGCATGTCCTAGGACGTCTTGGTCCCAGGCCACCACAGGCATCCAGTCTGGAAGACTCTCTCGTGTCATTAAAAAGCCTGGCTGAAGGAAACTCTCAGACGCTTCTGCCTTCTTTCCTTTGCCACTGTGGTCACGTGTCTTCATCCACCTGAAAGGAAAATGGGGAGCCGACACCTGGGGTCCCTTGCCCTTTTAAGAACTGATGCAGGAGCTAACTGCCTACATTCACATTGCCTTTTATTTTTTATTCAGGCAGTGTGAGTATGTGCCTGGGGACACCCATTGTGATGTGTGTCAGATCCCAGTATTCTAGTGACATTCGGAAGAACTTAACAGTAGAGTGTAATATTTTGCCTCCCCATAGCCTTTATGTATCAGTTGCCTTGAAGCTGTGATTATGTTTTCACATATGGGCCTTTGGCACTTCTTAGAATTAGATGTAGCTTCCAAGCTAATCAAATCCATGTTTTCAAAAAAAGAATTGAGTTGTGCTATTTCTTTGTAGGAGTATCCTGATGGAAAAGTAAAGCTTTGATTTCAGTTCTCAGAGACAAATTTCTTACAGTTTTGGAATGGGAATTTACTCGTTGCATTCTTGAGTTTATCTCTGTTGTGAGTTTAGTGAATTCTGGTGGTACTGCCCTTGCAAGTGAAAAATGTTTCAGTCATTATTTCTAAAAATGTGTATATTACTTGATTGCTAGTCATGTAGATGATTTCTGGCCAGATTTTGTATTTTTAGTATCTGTGATCATGAAGGCATGTGAAGAGGGAAGATACATACTTACAAATTAGAAATATTGTCAAGATTCCATGGTGTGGGAATACAGAGGAGGGCAGGGCTGCTTTCTTGTCATTATGTGATCTGCCAGTATGAAATCAGAATGGGTAGTTAAGGGAAAGATCCTTTTCCTGGCTGTTGGTTGATGGCATCTGTGTGTTTTGAGAGCACATTATTGCTGTTCAGTGGTTTTCCTTTAAAAAGAGCTGTCGACTAATAAATGGAGCCGCATGGGATTGTGTACAGAGAGCTGCCCGAGTATTCGATTAAGCCTAATGTGTTTTAATTAACAACAACAGGAGAACTCAAGCACTGTAACATCTTAGTATGTCTGACCTTAGGATTTTCAAGTAGCAGTCGAATAACACTTGGAAGAGAGTCATAACTCTCTCAGACTAATTAATGGCAATGTTTTTAAAATACTGGCAGATAAAAGTAACAAACGTGGCAGTCCTCAAATTATGTCTTTCAGCTACTGATTGATAATAATAGGTCAGGCACCAAATTTTAATTTCTTGATTAAATGATATTGGAAACATAGCTATTGTCTTCATGTTTACTCAAGTTAGGAAGCAATGCATTTGACACTCGTGTCCCTTACAGCAAGCATCTCGTGTCATTGTCTAAAAACACGAAATTCTCAACCTAGCTACCAAAAATCAAATTACTTGACATTTTATTAATGAAAACTTTTAAGATGTTCATAGTAACTGACAGTTATTGCCAGGATTATCTCATACTTCTGAAGTGGCCTTTGAGTAAGGATGATGAAGTTGTATTCAGTGTATTTTTAATACTTGCATCTGGCGATCATTTTCGGTGTTGCTGTGGTTTGGATCTGGAGTGTCCCCAAAAAGCCTCGTGTATTTGGATGTAGTGAGATCCCTGTCACTTTGTGCTTTTGGGAAGTGAGGCCTGGTTGGAAAGGGTGGATGCTGGGGGTTTGAACTAGAGAGATTATGTCAACTTGTTGAGGTTGGAGGTTGTTCAAGGCAGAGCTTTAAAGTGTGTTATTGACTTGTGGGCCAAGAAGTCAGGGGAGCACTCACCATGGGTGCTGGGGTCCTAACTGGCAGCTTGAACTGAGTAAAGGAAGAAGAAATACTGTTACAGCTTCCTGAAAACCTGTGGCCTTTGCCTAAGTCTCCAGGTATCAAGTGCCTCCTGCTTTGCTTAGCTTCTGTCTGCAGTGGGGTGAGCCACTCTCCAGTCTCTGCCTTGTGCTTCCACAGTAGTGGGCTACTGCTTGTGGATGGACTGTGTGAGGCCTTCTGAAACTGTAAGCAAAGATAACTCTTTCCTCATTTAAATTGTGGGTGTTAGGTATTTTGTCCCATTAATGAGAAAGTAACCAAGTGTGAATGACAGTTCTCTCTTGAGCAGGGTTTTTTTGTCACCACGTGTTGGGTTAGAACTCAGGTTGGTGGTGTGTTGCTTTGTTCCTTTGGGTCCTCTCATTGGTGGAGTGCTGCCATGGTCTGGGGACAAAGGACAGTGAGTAGAGGAGGACCCACCATGCACTGTGCAGGGAGAGTGGTGGGAGAAGGGAAAAACTCCAGAGACCTGTCAAAGGGAACGCCATGGGGGGCTTTACTGATACAGAGTGGAGTGGGACTGTCCATGAACTTGATATTTAAACTCAACTGGATATTTAGGTCTTAGGTCTGTTGCGTGGCAAGGTTTGGTTTCCAGTCATGGTCGGGCCTGCCAAGATTCTGTATAGTGTTGATGCCATCCTGTGTCTTGAGGGAGGATTTCTGCAGTGTCTGCTACAGCCCATGGAAGATGAGGAAGAGGAGTCATACTATAGCACACGTGGTTGGGAGAGCTCTGCTCTGCATGTCCAGATTTCTTCTGCTTGCCAGTTTGGAGCGATTGTTATTACTCTCCTCATTTGTACCCGAGGGACATGTTGCCCAGGGAGGTGATGGAATGTTCCCCAAAACACATAGCTCTGGTTTTTGTTTGTTTGTTTTATTTATGGGGCTCCACATAGACTGGTCTGAGTCAAAAGCTCTGACATTTCCTCGCGATGCTGGTTTGTTGTTCTTCATGTAACACGTAGTGGCCTTATGGTGGGAGTGTGTGGGGCCAGGCACACAAGGGATGAGGTCATGTGAGAGAAGAAATCCACTAAGTCTAGAGTTGGCCCCACTGAAACTTGGCAAAGAAAGGACAGCGCTTCCCTGTTCCGGCCAGAAGGCTGTGCGCAGGCTTAAAGGAGGAGGAGAAAACATGAGGTTAAATAATAACAATGTTCCCTTGAGACGGTGCGTTCAGAGGAGCGGCAGGAATCCCAGCGGGAAGGACGGGTCCAGAGAAGCTGCCACCACAGCTGAGCTACAAAGTAAAGCCCAGGAGGTGAACGCAAGGCGGAGTCTCAAGGTCCCATTTGGGAGGCTCTGTTTTCATGTGTCTTAACTGTGACAAAAGTTATTTTTATTAGATATACATATGGAAACCACTAGAGGTTATTTTTAATAGAAAACTGATATATTTGGACAGTTGTTAAATTAAATACAGATTGTCTTACACACTGTTTTTTAATTTCGCTTTATTTTTCTATGTGATGAGCATTTGACGTGCTTGGGACTAGAACCTTCCGATTTTTGGATGATTTGGATTTTGGACTGTTCACATCTACCTATGACATATGTGGGGGACGGGCCAAGTCCATGCACATGATTCACTTACATTTTGTGGACACCCGGTGCATGTGGCCAGAAGGTGATTTTACATAGTATTTTTTATTGCACCTGAGCTTTTACTATCCCATGAGGTCAGTGTGGAATTCTCCACTGATGGCATTTCCACAAAGGTTCTGGAGCATTTCAGAATTTGGATTTTCATAAGCGAGATGCTCAACCTGTATTAATTCCTTCCTGAAAATATTGTGCGTGCATGTTTAGCTTGCTGTCTATCTTTTCCCTGTAAGGCAATCTCTGTGCTAGCTGAGGCTGGCTCAACGCAGCTGGGCAGTCTTAATAGTATGGTACAGTTGTGGCAAGGGTCGCATTGTCTGCATCTCATCATGGTGGAGCACGAGTATATCTCTGTATGATCTGTCTCCCTTCTCCATATAAAGCCACCAAGGTTCAGTCTTGGGGTCTGCCTTAATAACCTCATGTAATCTAATCACTACGCGAGGCCCTGTCTCTAAGGTCCTAAAAATGACTGGTGGACTTCTTTTCTCTCTAAACACATTAACATAAGACTCTGAGGATTAAATTTCTGCAAGAGTTTTAGGGGACAAATTGCATTCACATAGTAGCGGTAGACAAGAAACAAAAAGCATCCAATTTAAGGATGCTTTATTTTGGTAGATTTTGTGTCAGTTTGACATTAAATCTTCATATCACTTTTGAAAGTATGTTTTTTGGTTGCTCTTAGCTTCTCTCTTTTCATATTTTGTCCAGATATTTGTTATTCCTTCTTACCCCATTGTCATGGTTTGGGTCTGGAGTGTACCCCAAAAGCCTCATGTACTTTGTAGGGTTGGGAGGTGGGGCCTGGCTGGAAGGGGCGGGTGCTAGTTCTGCCCTTCTTCCCGGACTTATCTCCGTTCCACCATGCTGTGAGGCCCTCTGTCTCCCAGGAAGCTCTGGTTGCGTCTGTGCCTGCACTGTGTGACCCCACCATTTTCCAGCTGCCCACCCCTGAATGGACCGATACCTCCTGAAACTGTACGCTACAATAAATTGTTTCTTCCTAAGTTGTGGGTGTCGGGCATTGAGTCACAGTGATGAGAAAGTAATTAAGACACCCATGTGTGGTACTTCTCACAGCAGAGACCTCTATGACTTTTCAATATCACATTCCTCTCCTGATTTTCACAAGTGACATTATTTCCTGTATCTTAGTTATATGATCTTTGTTGCTAATGTTTTATTTAGTATCTTTTTTATTGATACCTGGTTTCCATCTGTTATTTCAGAGAACACACTTTACATGAATTTCACTGATTTAAAGTTTTGAAGTACGTCTGTGACCTATTTCGATGAGTGCTTTCAGTTAACTGAAAGGACTACGCGTGGTCTGTGTTGGCTGGAATGTTCTAGAATGATTATTCTGGCAAAATCTGAGGCTAAGCCACATTGGTAGGAACTGAGGTTTTGGCAGTTTGGGGGAAGTTGACAAAAAAAGTTTTCAGATAGAAAAAATACCAAGGGAATGTGGGTTGGGATTGTTACTGGAACTACTAAGAATCCATGGAGCCAGAAGGTGGACACTGTCCGAGGTGAGGTGGACACCTGGACAGAGTGGGTCTTGTGGACCACTGGGTCCATGGAAAGAAAGACTCTTCAGTCTGAGGGGCTGGAGAACACAGACCCTTTTCACTAAGCTACATCTTCAGACCCCTTTTATTTTAATTTTCTTTATTTCCTTCTTTCTATCTCTCTCATTCTTTCCTTTTTTATTTTTATTTTGGAACAAGGTCTCACTAAGTTGCTAAGGGCTCCAGTCTGCAATGCTTTTACCTCAGATTACCGCCTTCAAGGGATTTAGGTGTGCACCACCTGCCTAGCTGGGAAGGCATCCTTCTATTCTATATAGTATTATAACACAGCTTCTGATATAGACAGTATATTGGACAAGAAATCCTTCTGAGGTCTGCTTGCCTTTACTTTGGCAATAATCTCAGAGGGGATAGATAGGCTACAGAGACATGTGGAGGGTATCCTGAGTCTTCTTTTTCTACGACATTTCTGCTGTCACGAGAAGTCCACAAATTTAAAAGCGCTTCTGAAAATCCATAAAGTTTTGCTCTGTCCATGCCTTTTCCAGCTTCCATTGTACCTGGCAAAGCAAAGTTTATTGCACACAGGACATTCTCTCTCTCTTGTCTTGGATTCATTCCTCTTCCTCTCAAAAGATAGTGGGTTATAGAAGCTGTAGGATCTTTTCACAACGAAGACTGGCTGTTTCCTCCAACAAGAGTCGTATGAGGAGAGCTGGGCCACATCAGGAGGCAGAGAACCTTGAGTTATTTGCTAGAAAATGGAAAAGTGCTTTGGTATCCTTAATCCCAGCCTGAAAAAGACATACTGCCATTAACCCACCTCATATGACTGTCCCTTGCCATAAACACATTTGTCCCATAATTTTTGCTGCTTTTTGAAGCAATTCTGGAAGTCCTTTCTGAGTGTTTTGTGTGTGTGTGTGTATGTGGCTGCCGCCATGTCATGGATCAAGTCAAAATGTTTACGGCAGTTTCTGTCAAATGAAAGCATTACTGTGTCTCTGTCCACCTGACTTGTTGAATCTGGCACAAAGCAACTTCCGGCTCTTCTCAGAGTCAAAATGACCGTGACGGGTGTTTCAAATTTACTCATGACATCCAGACAGCCAAGACAAAAGGCATGGACAAGGACTTCTAAGACCTGCATCGGAAAGTACCGAGAGTGACGACTGCAGTGTGCTTGGAAACGGAACAAGTATTTTGGAGAGAGTTAATGGAAAAGCTTACTGTAATCAAAGAAAATTTAAAAATAGCCAGAAAAATTTTCCTGATTAGAAGAATAAATATGGTGTAATATTCACCATATATTAACTAAACCTTTTATTTTTATGCATCTGTGAGTGTGTAAATAGAGGGTCCCAAAAGTTTGTTAATTTTTCCTATGTGTGGGAACTTTTGAGACACCATGTACATTGAGCACAATGCTTGCATAATTTTTCTAATAGCATTAGTTTTACTTCAGATATTATGACAAATTAATTCTGTGCAAACACATTTTTTGTTCCGTTTTTATATTGTTAATATTTTATATGTGGGGAACCCTGTGTGTATAATCTTCCTAATTATAGAACGTGTTTAAACCTGGCAGGCATATCATTGTTTGTTGCGTAAATGGTGTGCCCTTGTTGCTCAATAAATGTTTATTGAACTGTTTGAATGGGAACGAAAACTCATTTGACAAAGTAATGTTGTTTTGTCAGCTAATGGTTTATTGTTGGGCTAACCTTCGAAAGCGTACAGCCACTTCTCTTTGTACAGGATTACTAAACCCAACACACACTAATGATTTCTTTTTGAAGGGAAAGTCTCTGGCCAGAGATAAATTTGATAACAAAACTATGTTTATTTTGTACTGCTAACACACAAGGTCAGTGCAAAGAGATGGGAGATTCTCTACTAAGTGTTGGGGTTACAGTGAAGCACTAGGGCTGCTGCTGCTTCTGAAATGGCCACAGAAATGACCAGCCTAGGAGTGTGGGTGTTTTGAACTTGATATTTTAAGGGGTCATTTTATACTGGTGAAAAGCTGTCTGAAGCAACATTGAATGAAACACTGTAGAATTCAGTATTTATGATTTATTTTGTAAATTTAAGTTTTTTATGTTCTATGTTTGTCAGTGTTTGGTTGATTAAGACTTAGCAGAAACCATGACCAGACCTCAGACTCTAAAGGAGGTTGTTGTGTGCTTGGTTTGTGACCATATTTCATCTGCTGCTGCTTTGTGGGCTTCAAATTAAGCTTGAGGACAACAGAATGAAACTATCACTTGTTTTTGAAAGGACACAGTTGCGAAGAGCGGTAAGATTATAAATACCCTGGGATGACCCAGGTCTACTGGATTAGCACATTCTTTATTGTTTTGATGCTGGGATGATAAAGTTACTGACTCATGTAAAAATAAAGCCCAACTGGCACCGCAAGAGTCATCTCCGTTTGGTGACAGTGGTACAGCTTTGTGAAGTTGCTCTGTCAATGCCACTTACCTTTTTTGCTTCTGCTCTGGTGCAGTTGCTGCAGGAAGTTGATTTTAAATGAAATTCTGGGAGCCATGACTTAAGCTGAATTGTTACAGTTCTAAATCTGTCAGTGTGTGGATCTTTTCTGGAGATTCAGAAATGTATAAGATTTGATTTTTCATTGGGTGTGGTGGCCCAGGCCGGTAATCCCAGTGCTCTGGAAAGCTGAGGCAAGAAACTCTCAAGTTCCAGTCCAGACTGAGCAATTAAGCAAGAGCCTGTCTCAAAAATAAAAATAAATGATTTGGGGATGTAGTTCAATGTGGAGGCCTTGGGGTCAATCCTCAATGTTAAAAAAAAAGTTAATTAATTAAGATTAAAAAATAAAATTAAAACTGAAGGCTGTGGTACATGCCTGTGATTCCAGATACCAGAGAGGGTGAGGCAGGAGGATGGCAAGTTTGAGCCTGGCCTTAGCAAATCTGTCTCCAAGTAAAATAATAAGGAGCTGAGGTTGTAGCTCAGTGGTGGAGTTTGAATCCAACCCCAGCACCAAAAAATGAACCTGAAAGTAGAAATAAAAGCTACCAGTTGGGAAAGTACTTGAAACTTATGTGATTGTCGAAAGATTAATGATCTTGCCATCTAGACAGTATTTTCAGTTGAACAAAAAAAATCAACCTCCCCCCCCAAAAGGAACAGGCAAAGCCTAAATGTGGAATTCATGAGACAAATAATACATGAAAAAAATTAAATTCAGCCTCAGCAGTGACACATGCACACTACGCCCTACTAACCCAACCCAGGTCAGGATGTGTCTTTTTCAAAATGATTAATGATGCGAGACAGAAGAGGCAGGCATGCGTATGGCCAAAGGAGTGCAGGTGCTGCACGTTCGCAAGAAGGATCTTGGCAGATTTTCCCATGAGACTCAAAATGTACCTGACCTTTGACACATGAGTTAGGTGAGACTAAGAAGATAATTTTTATATAAATGGGTAAACCACATGACCAAGTGTTCATAGAGTTATTCTCTAATAGAGAAATGCTAGATTTCAAAAAGCCTCTGGTACATTTATAATCATTATAGTATTTAAGAAGATTTATTAGCATCTGACTTGAAATCTGTCCTTACAAAACATGTGTAGTATAATCCCATTTATTTATCTTAGCAAAAGAGATAGGAGGAAAAAGTCCAGGTAAGAGAGCCACCTGTCAGTATGAACACTGGAGAAATTTGGGTTGAGGTTTCCTCTCTCATTCAACCTTCTGTGTTTACTATAACGAATAGCCATTGAGATGAAGGTAAAATAGTAAAATAGGAAAATACAGCATTCTTATTTGTTCAGGAGGTTATGTGATGTAATTAACATTTTTAAGATAAATCCAAGGAAAGCATATGTGATTTGATTCATTAAGAGCACATATGATTGGGACATCTAGTGGGCTACTGGGAACCATGGTTCTGGGGACAGCCAGAGCATTCAAGGCGAGTGAAGTCTTCATGATGTGTTATAATGTTACAGACACACACATACATGTAGAAAAGGAGTAATAAAAATATATAGTGAATGTTTAGATTTTAAAATATATTAGAGTGAAAGATGCATTGCCAGGAATCCTCCTCAAAATATTTTCTCTCACTTCGAACACGCTTCTCCCATTGCTCCTGGCACTTTCTGAAGCATTTCTGGAAGTACTTTTTCATGAGTCTCTTCATGAGCAGGTACATATTTTGTGTCAGTTCATTCATAGATCACAAAGACAATGCCACAGATGGCATTGCAGTCAAAGAAACTCAGAAGATGGGGGGGGGGGGGAAGAACTTCCAGAACTGCTTCAGAAAGAATTGCAAGAATTAGTGATTAAAGGGAGTGGGAGTATTTTGAGGAAGTTAAGTGGCATCATGTCTTTTACAATAATCAGTCTTTTGGGATATAGACATTCATGGTATTTTGATCACTCTTCGAGCCTCATAAATACACATGTACGAATACACAAATATACATGTATTCGAATGGTTGTCCATGCAGGCCTGAATCTGCATACATGCGTGCACATGCACACACATACGCGTGCACACACACACACATGCACACATGCCATGTACCACATTGAAATGTTTTGGTTGAAGAAAGTCGAGGTATATGACAGTGATCCCATAAGACTACAATGGGGCAAAATGCCTCCTGTTACCCACCAGTCAAAGCTGTTGTGAGGCCCCACCTACCCAGCACTTGCAGCATGCACGTGTTTGAGATGTGGATGTTAACATACTGTTGGTCATAAAGGAATAGCACATTACTTATGTGAATGCATCACACTTGGTGATGATAGCAAGTAACTGTTACTAGGTTACATATTTATCGCACTGTACCCTGCCAATCATGAGTTGCCTGTGAAAGTGACAAAAGAGCAAAGCTGTGTTCTTTCAGCCGCAACTTCATTCACCTGCTGGATGCATCAAGACTGTGTTGTGCCATCGACCTGTACCATCCGTGCTTGTAGATGTACATTCTGTGATGTTCACATGACAACAGATTTCCCAGAGCGTGTCCCATCATTAATTGACATGTGACTGTAGCCATCTTTCAGTCTCATGACATATCCCTCATACGTGGTTTGCAGACTTTCTCTGAAAGTCTTCTAAAGTTATTTTCATAATGAACTCCAAGGGAAGTTAAAAAAAAAAAAAACAGCTCTATGGTTTCAGCCAGTACTTAGGGAAGGGCCCTCTTCCTACAGCAGCTGGCAGCCATGTGAGCAACTGCGAATGTCTCTGACACCTCCAGTCAGATTGTTACTGTGGAAACAGACCTTGATTTGTTAAAACGGGGTAACGCGCCTACATAATCATACTTAGCTTTACCTACTTCAGTACAACATCAACCCCTTGCCTCCATGATTTCTGACATTTTAAAGCAATTTTACCCCCCCCCCCAAAAAAAAAATAAACCTGACCTTGCAGCTTATACTATCTTGCAAACAAACAGACTTGAATATAGAGCTCAAATTATGAGATGGTCCCTGGAGAAAACTTGTGCTGGTCTGAGAAAGGCAGGTCAGGGTGAAGCAGTGTGTATGCATGAGGGTTCTTTGGTAGGGTCAGCTCCTGAAAGAGAATGGTTTCGGCTGTCCCTGTCATGTGGAAGACACGGTTCTTCTGGAAACTGGATACCAGCAGAGGAAGTAGATAATCATAGGCCCAGGCTTCCTCCAAGTGGGTTGTAGCTATAGTTCTAACCCATGGCATCAAAAGGAAGACAGGACAGTCCTTCAGATGTGAGTGACAGTCTGGCCTTGAGAAATGCTCCATGGCTCGGCAAGTGACCATCACTGAAATCAAACAGCAATCCCCCATGTATAGTGTCTGGTACCAGACTTGTTCTTTTGCAGAACTTAAGGGCCAGGTGCCCACTTATGTCTAGAGCCCAACAGGCGCTAGCCTCCCTTCCCCACTTTTGTGTGTAAACCATGCTTCTCACCTTGTAGCCATTAAGGGAAAGAAAAGGCTGTTCTAGACTGACCTTCCATGGTCCCCACCCCCAAGCGCAAACATGAAGCACCCTGGCCATGTCCAATGCTGTCAGATTCCTCTGTGCAGTGTTTCCCTTTCATGGTCTCTTCATGGGCTCCTAAGCTAAGCTTCTGCTGATACCTTGTTTACACGAAGTGTCTCCTTCTGTACTGGCTGGCTTTCCTGTTGCTGGGACACAGTACTTGATGCCTGTGCCTTAAAGGAGGAGAGATTCAATTGGGCTCATGGTTTCAGGAGATTCAGTCTGTAGTTGGCTGGCTCCAAGGAAGAGACATCACAGTGGAGGGATTTAGTGGAGCAAAGCTGCGTAGTTCATGGCAGCCAGAGAGCAGATCAGGAGCAGTGCCACAAGGAAGGGGCCAGGGATCAGGTGTTGTCCCCACAGTCATGCTTGCATCACCCACTCAGGCACACCTGGAGGTGAACTCCACCATTCCCTTTGGTGGCTCTCACACCAGTCAAGTTGACATAGTCAAGTGTAACTGTCACACTTTCTAAACAGAAACAGTTACTTTTTCCACCCAGATCTGATGGAGTCTAACCCTTCGGTGGCCTCATATTGTAGGCCAATGACAGGACACATAGGACCCTCTATGTGAGCACAGTTTTGGTTCCCTTGAAGTTGGTATTTTCATTCTCCTTTCCCGAGGGAGGCATGGAAAATGTTCTGCCTGAGGGCACAGTACTGGGGGAGGATAAGGATGCTTTCCCATCAGCATGAGGCCATTTTTAATACGGTGATTCCTGCAGTCACAATCTTGATTTCCTTCTTTTATTTCAGGAGTGAAGCAAGCAGCCTTATGCAGCAAATTTAGACTGTTTATTTAGATGTACTTATATTGGAAAACTCTGAGTGGTGTGGGTGAAAACTTGTGTATGCAAAACACATCATTAAAAAGCTCTTCAGTATTTGGGTTCCTACTGAAAGAGAAAACATTCATATATTCATCATAAATGAGACTGTAGTTCCTTAAGTTAACCCAGGTGGTCTTGACAGAATGTCTGTAAAGTGTATGAGCTTGGAGTGTCACTGAATCCCATCCCACAGAGTTGTGTGGAGACCTCATTGTGCCCCTGCTCCTACTCCTGCTCCTGAGGGGTCCATTTTCTTACTTAGTTCCCGTTTGTGATTTCTGCCATATGAAAAATTAAACACTGTTTAAGGTCTGTATTGAACAGTGTCTTTATTATGCTGTCTTATGGTTTAGATCTAATATGCCCCCTAAAAGTCTCATGTTCAAAAGTAGGGTCTATCTAATTGGAAAGGGCAGGCTAGTGAGGGAGGGTGTGGTTTGGAATATAGTGGAGTTTTTCTCCTTTTTTTGAGTCAGGGTCTCACTCTGTAGGCCAGGCTGGTCTTGAGTCCACATGTGACTCAGGCTGGTCTAAAACTCACAGCAGTCCTGCCTCAGCCTCCTGATGGTTGGGATTATTAGCATGTCCCACTAGAATACAGTGTTTTCTTTTTAGCCTCTGCCTTCTCCACCTGCTTCCTGGCTGCTGTGGGGTGAGCAGTCTTTCTCGCCATGCCCTTCTGCCACTGCCAGCCAAATGGGAATGGACAGTGACCTGAAAAACTGAATCAAAATGAATGTCTTCTCATTTAAGGTGGGGGTGTTGAGTATTGTGCCCAGACACAGGACAGTGCCTCAGATACCTAGTTTGCCCTTTTGCTCGGCCCTCCTTGAGGTAGGGACATCCACCTCATCTTAACATCAGCACGTGCCTCCTCCTCTTGCCTCGGACCATCTTGGAATCACTGTGCTAAAACAGTAGCATGTCCCTATCCCATTCTTCTGCCTGGCCCTGGGTCCCCTGCCCCCCTAGGAAGAGGTGCCTAGGTTGTAAATGTGCAGGAGTCTGCCAGTGCGCAGTGCAGATTATCCTCAGGGTACTGCCCGTTTTCTGGAGCTGCCTTTGCTCTTCCTGTCGGTGATGAGTGTGTGGAGATGGCCACTCTTGGAGACCCACCCAGATGAGCAGCCTGAGTTCCCAGCTGGTGACTCAGCCGGCGGTGACTGTGTGGAGACCAGAGCTGTGTGTAGCTGCTGTGCTAGGTTACCCTTCTGCCGTCCCTGGTTCCTGTGCTTTTGGGCTGAACTCTAGAGGCAGATTTGACAACTCATTTAAGGCAGAGTAAAGACGGAGAGGACTGAGTGGTAATATTCATCATCTTCAGTGGGTGGGAACATTACTTCCAAGAGCAGGCAATTGGACATGTGATCTGAAGCTCTTTGTTGCTGTGAGAGCAAGTAGGAGTTTCCATAGACTAAACTATTGTGTATATATATATATATGTAATTGAGGTTAGCTTTCCTCCTCCTTACAGCCAGTAGGAGCCATATGGTATGAATAGCTTCCATCAGAGCTGTCTTTTATTCTATTATTGCCATTACTCATGTCTTTCAGAAGTTCTGATCCTGAATGGGACTGTGGTCAGGTGACAACGCATCACTATTCATAGGGGGCTGATAGCTGACTCTTGTTTTGTTCCCACCCGTGCCCCTGTGTGCAGAGGCAACCTGACTTTGATTAGGTAAATTTGGCATTAGACAGTAGAAACACGGAGGTAGTAGGGGCTTTGGTACATGTGCACTTCAGCAGTTTTTTCGTGTCAGTCTGGAAATAAAAGAATGTGACTACATCTTATGTATAATCATGACACAATCTCAGAAGGCTCTAGGCAGTTGTACGTATATATATATATATATATATATATATATATATATATATATATATTCAGTAAATCAAATATAACTAGGTATGTATACATGAATGTATAATCAGTATAGTAAATTATATATATATATATATATATATATATATATATATCCAGTATTTTCAAAATAAATAGTGACTGTTTAAATTTTGAGAAAGTTAAGTCACTAGTTTGCCCAGCTGGAGATCACATTGTGATCCTCCTGCTTCATCCTCCCAGAGGGCTGGGATTGCAGGCCTGCACCGCCATGCCTGTGCTCTGTTCTTTAGGTTTTGCTTGTGACTTCTTGCTTTTTGTAGTAGAAAAGAGATGGGTGCCTCTTACTTGTGTTCAGATGTTATCTTCCCAGTCTACCTCATGAACATGCCCTGGGTCCAGTTTCCAGGCTCCTCCAGATCTGCCAGATGGTGAGGGCTCAGGAGGCAAAGAGGGTGAACAATCTTATTAGTGTTGGTAATTATCTGGCTCAGAGATGCTCTGAAGCCCCATTTTTAAAGTCACAGTGAGGACCTCGTAATCGCTGTCCTGGGTTTCCAGCCAAGTGAGAATTGCTTGGAGAGCTACCAAGGTGTCAAGTATCAGAGCTCAGCAGGGTATCAGGAACAAGAAAATAAAGGAGAGGGCTTCTTTTTGATTAGCTGTGCTTGTTGCTATGACTCAGTTGTAGAAGGCTGGAGAGATGGAAGGTGGCGCACCCGTTGTCCTGCCCCAGCTTCTGTAGCACAGTGCTCACGGCCTTGGTGGTGGTGACCTTGGTGCGCTGCCAGAGGCCCACCAGTCAGGCTCTTCGTGGGGGGTCCCCCAGCTGGGGATCTCTGTTGTCATTTTATCTTTACTACTCCCAGCTTAAACCTTCCCAATCCTCAAAGTAAATCTCAAACGAGCGAGCTCATATTTAATTTTCTGATGACACTCTTTAAGTATCATGTGCCATGCTTAGGCATGCATACATATATGCGTAATTGTTGTCCCTGCCACTCCCACATTGCACCTGCATGATGCAGTGGGTCTGATCTCACGACTATACTCAATATTAGATTTCCTGTGGCTGGACTCAATGCCTGATAGGTACAACATAAAGGAGAAGTTTAATTTGACTCACACTGCAGGAGATTTAGCTCTAGCTCCAAAGCAGGAGCATCACAGTGGAAGGAGCGTCATGGTGAAGGGCGTGGCAGGATGAAGCTGCCTCATCCATGAGTCTGGGAAGCAGAGCAGGGGATCAGTGCCAGCCTAGAAACAGGGCAGGACTCTTTGATAACTTTGCTCTGTATGCAAATTCAGACCTTTAGGCCCACTCAGAAACAGCTAGAAATGTGCTCCACCAAATCCCCTGGATGGTTCCCACAACCTATCAAGTTGACACTATCCTAACTACCATGTGCTCCAAATAAAATAATTTAAATCTGTTTCGTGGAAACTTGTGCCCTCATTCACAGAAAATGCCTGTGCCTCTTGGTCAAGTATCGCAATCCCTGATGTCTCATCTAATTCATTTATTTGGAAGATGCTGGTTGTAATCCCATGAAATCCCAAAACAACATACATTAGCTGCCTGTGGGAATTAATACTGTAAGTTTAAAAAATGTCATCGCACAAGAATTATAGCTCTTCATACCTGAAATTTTGTTTTTTTCCCCAAGAAATGCAACTAAACTCATTTGCAAGGGAGGATAGTTGTTTCTAAGTGAGATGACCCCAAAGTGAAAATATTTAAATCTCCAGAGAAGTTATTCTGTATAATCTTTTAGTTGTAAAACTTTCTTTTAAAATTGTATTTTATGTTCAGTTCATTCAGTCATGTTTTATAGGTAATCCTGCCTAATTCATACTGTACCTTTTAAATGTCTCTGGAACTTAATACAAGTGTGTTAAATCAGAAGATTCTGACATTCTTATCCAAAAATAGTTCATGAATTAAGTTTTCATTTCTTCAGTTCAGGAATTGGTTTGGAGGCAGTTTCAATGAATTATTTAGCCAGTCAGTGGAGTTTTTACTCTTTAGAGAAAAATTGAGTAATTGTGTAGAAAATGACTGGATTTGTGAAAATAATTTTCTTCCACACCTACCAAACCATGTGGTGCTAATTCTTTGTACAATAACCCATGGTGAGCACAGTCTGTCTTACAAGAACAGTGAAGAAGTGTTACTGCAGAGACATTGTCCAAAGCTAAATTGTGAATCAGATGATTACATTTAAGAATTAAAGATTAGATATATAAGGGCTGTCTCACTAGTTTACATTTGTGCCTTTTCAATAAATAAGATGATTCTGAAGACAAAAGAACACACCTAAAGGAGAAGAAATTGTTATAGTATGAACAGGGGCTGTATTAGTCAGTTTTATGTTGCTGTCATTACATAACAGACGATTTCATGCATAACAAAGGCTTATTTAGCTCATAGTTTTGGAGGTTGCAGCTGGTATCAGCTCAGCTCTGTAATGTAACTGAAATTTAAGGATTTTTAGAAATAAAAATACATATCACTTAAGAACAACAGATGGGTGGGAATAGCAAAGTAACTATTTCAGAAATTTAGGAAGAGATCACTCAGCTTAGGGCTCTCATAGAAGAAATACGCATTCTTTGGCTTGATGATTTGATGGCAGTCTTAACATAAAACAAAGAAAAAAGAATTGTCCTACTTATTTTATGACACTGGTATGTTGGTAAGATTCTTACCTGACAGAGGCAAGATATCAATATAATACACCTAATGAATCTCATGGCTGTACATGCCAAACTTTATAAAACGACCTGGGCAAATTACAGTGGTATTTTGAAAGTATAATATTTATGATCATTAAGACTTGTGTTGATGCTTTTGTGTCTCAGGCCCTGAAGTGTTATCAGATTGACTAAAATACAAGCACATAGAAGCATGTTTTGCTTGCGCATCAGTATCACAATAGTGCCTAGAAGGGAGAGGCGCACACATACAAAAGTTCTGCCCGCAGCATATTGGGTCTTTGTGATGCCGGACAGCACTATGAGGTTGATACGGTTCATGGTCCTGTTTTATATAAAAGCAAATAATAGATTTTTGAAATTAACAATTTTTTTAATAGTAACAGTCTCCTTGCAGAACGGTGTATGGTTTTTGGTGGGGCTACAAAACCAGCGAGTTCTGGATTGGAAAATCTAATAATGTAGTTCAGTTGTTTTAATGTCTTAATTCATCAAAAGGCAAAATTGTAAGACTATTGATAACATGCTTATAAGCAGCTCAGATAATTCAACTCCAGGTCATAGGGAGGGAAACTCTTAATTAAGTAATAAAACAATCCTCTAATGTTTTATGAATGTTTCTTTTAAGAGTTAACATATTTTATATTTTGTAAAAAAAATAGCTAGCTTAAATTGGAATTCTCATGAAGATGAGGAGGGTATGGTGTCAGTCATGTTGGATAATGTGGCACCAAACCAAGCTGGCTGAGTGAGGGAACTGGTTAAAGCATATGTAGAGAAAAGGTTAAGGAAAAGATATCAGTTGTGGCTATGACATATTGACCTAGACACAGAAGAGCTGAATGATCTTAGCAAGATTCTTTAACCTTCATAAACATCAATGTTTAATATTCAAATTGAGAATGTTAATACCATTTACTTTGCAAATACGTTAAAGTAAATTAGATAATGCATATGAAATGCCTCCTTTAGAGTAGCAGGCCAATAGCATGCTCTCCTAGGCTTTAATTATCTTTATTATTATGGCCCAGTGAACCAAAGAGGCTCACTTTAGAACTGTTAGTTTTGTTGGAAAGATTCCATGAGTCAGTGTGTTAAGAGCTGCTTTGAAAGGCTTTAGTGCTTTCCCATATATGAGTACCAGGTAGTTAGCAAAGTAAGTGGGACAATACCTCTATGTGCATTAAGAATGTATATCTAGGAATCTCTTGTTACGATGACAGTGGTATGTCTACAGGTAAATATAAGAAAGAAATTCAGGATTCTTCAGAAGAAACTATAAAAAAATTAAAGAATGTCGCGGGAGAATATTTAAATGAATCAAGAAATGTAGAATACATATTTCAATATACGAAGATTCAGTACTTTTAAAAGTCTATCAGTTTGCCCTGGCCTTTAATTCTGAAATTACATGCTGTCTCAACGTCCACATACAAGCACGAGGAACTCAATCTTATGTGTCTAACTTCAGTAGAGAAGACACGAGACAAAAACCACCAGGGAAGTTGTAGGCAATCCCTTGAATTTTTATGATACAAAAATGTGCGAGCGTTCTAATAATTAAAAGATTAGGTTATCAGAATAGAAATGCACAAATGGCACGGACAGAAAGAGTGGCACATATATATGTGTCATTTCTAGTCAGTGGGAAATGAATGTGTGTCTTCAAAGTCTGTCCATGTGGGAATTAAAGCAGGACAGTACATGCTCTGTGTCATTATTCTCATTGAGGTGGATTCATAATCCAAATATCTGCACAGTTTCTCCAAAAGTATTCTCTTCAATAAGGAGCTCAAATTAATCTATTCATAACCATCCCAAAGCATAACAAAAGAAAGATATTAATAAATACCTGTGTGATTTGCATTATGATAATGAACTATCATATGTCAGCTGCCAGCAGAGCCAGATACAGAGACAACAGCTGAGTACAGCTGATAAACAACTAATTGCACAGAATAGAGGACAATGACAGCCCAGGGGCAGGAAAACAAAACAATAAAAACATCCACAGAGAGAAGTCCCACCTGAGTGAATAAACACCGAAACTGACTTGAAGCTTGCGGGACCAGAATAGTGACTTGTGGAGACTTTACAGAAATTTATTTGAAGCGACCCAGGAGCAGAGAGATATTCTCAGAGAATATTACGTTTTTTGAAGTAGGGTGGATAAATGAATAATGATGGAAGACAGAAAGAGAATGAAAGTGGAAATTCAAGTTGTATGAGATAGAAGTAAAAGTCAGGACACACTCTGTCCCTCCCATGAGGCCACTGATACAGGAAAATGAAGGTTCCTTAGGTCAGAACGAGGCGGCCCGCTTCTTTCTTGCCCACCTATGCGTGATAATAGTTCTTCAGGAAAATGGACAAAAAGCATTGAAGAATATCTGTGCAAAACATTTCTAAGAAGAAATCATAAAATGCAAATACAAAGCCTTACAAAAAATAACTTGTTTTTAAAATTTAATTTTAAGCTAATTCATATTCTTATAAAAACATTTTAAAAACTTATTTGAAATTCAAAACCTGAGAACAAAAGTGTATCAAAATACAGATATGAAATGAGAATCCACTAATATCTAGGAAACTTTGAAAACAATTATAGTTGAGTCTAGGGCAAAATAGAGATCATGAAAATATTTAAGAATTCATGAGAATATTTAAGACTGGAAAATAATCAAAAGAATCAGGATAAAATAAAGAGATAAGGTGAATAAGAGAGAAAGAATATAAGTAAGCACTGGAAACATTTTTGACATTTATATAACTGGAGTTCTTGAAATTAAAAGCAATATTATGAAACAAACAGCTATATAATCTGAGAAAATACAGAATGAGAATTATAGGAAAATTAATAAAGAAAGACCTGAATCTGTACTTTTTAAAGATCCAACAAGTACCTGAGAAAATTAAAAAGTCGATGTCAAAACATTTCTGAGAACTGTACTTTGATCTTAAAGAACCAACCTTGAGGGGGTTGTTCATTTCAAAAGATCCATTGATTTCATAGGAAATAGCATCACGTTGACACCAGGATTCTTGGCAGTGACAAGTAACAAAGTGCACTGGCACTAAAGAATATCGTGGGAGAACAGTGCTATGGTTTGGATCTGGAGCATCCCCCAAAAGCCTCATGGGTTTGAATACAATGGGTTATCTATGGAATCATGGGCTATTGAGAAGTGGGACTTGGCTGGAAGGAACAAGTGCTTGAGGTTTGACCTGGAGGGATTGTGTCCATTTGTTGAGAGTAGGAGATGCCCAGGGTTTTCAAGTGTCTGCTACTGATTTGTGGGCCAGAAAGTAAGAGAGGTGGAGCTTGAACTAAGAAAAGGAAAGAAGAAAATGATTGCTACAGCTTCTTCCTGGGAAAGCTCTGGCCTTGGCTGAGTCTCCAGAAATCCACTGCTCACTTGGCTTCCATCTGCAATGAAGTGAGCAGCTCTTCAGCTTCTGCCCTGTGTTTCCACCATTGCCAGCTGTGCATGAATAGACTGTCAGACCTTCTGAAACCGTGAGCCAAACTAAATCTTTCCTCCTGTAAGTTGTGGATGTCAGATACTTTGTTCCAGCAACAAGAAAATAAGTAAGACAAACAGTATTTGTAAACGTTATATTTACTAAAGAAATAGATAATAAAATGTCAAGATAAGAGTTGCTTTTTCAAGTATCTGGAACAAAGGTATCCCACTAAAACAGTACCAGCTTTCTCATAAAAATCTGTGAAACTTCTCATAATTATTATTTTTATCAGTATGTAAGTTTTCAAAGCATAATAATTATATTCAATGTGGGAAATAGTTATAAAATCTTAATCAGTGAAACTTTTTTGATGTGTATGATGTGAATAGATAGTTAGCTGGGGATGGAGTGGAAGAAGGCAGTAGTTTTGATTTGGGGATATTAGTAGTTTTAAAAACAGCTAAGACTTTGTAAATAAGTGGTTCTCAGTATTTTCCTAGAAGCTGTCATTGAGGGGTAAAGATAAAAGATCATGTAGCCTTAGTTGATTGGCTAAGAACTCAGTCAGCTATTATTCAACCTGTGATTCTTGAATTTTAAGTTTCAGTTTTACGCTTTGTAACAAATTTGTAATGGTTATCTGATTCATTTCTTCCTGTTCCTCTTTGGGAAAGAACTCTTAAAAAATCTGAAATAACTAAGAATGCCATCATATGTATTGCTTTATGTATAATATACCTTTGTAGTGTAGATTTAAGTTCATTTAATGTAGCAGTTCATTTATTTGGTCTTTGATGTACGTTTAGCCTAAGAAATCTGATTGATGAAATGAGAACCTGAGTGTCTTTTGTGTAGCAGTGGTAATAGCCAAATCTTGGAAGAAGCCAATATGCCTGAGTACAGATGACCGGATAAAGAAGATGTGGTACATATACACAATGAAAAACTAGTCTGTCATTTAGAATGACACAGGAAATGGATGCACCTTGAGACTATTATGCTCAGCAAAATGTATCAGACTCAGAAAGTTAAATATTATATGATTTAATATGTAAGAGACACAGAAGAAAGTAAGAAGATGGACTTCATAGAGAAGGAAAGGGAAGGTGGGGGGAGGCTGGGAAAGAGAAAGGGAGGTTATATGTTTAAAAATAAAAGAACCAAGTGGGGATGACAGTGGGATTTGGGGGAGCAGGAAGTGTGGGAAGGTCTGAAGGAGGGAGGGGAAAGGATTGTAATTTTGATGTAATATATATGTGCACAAAATGGTCCAAGTTCAATGTAAACATTATGTATCACTCACATAGGTATGCATACACACATATATAAATAAAATGGGGGAAAACATAGCATAAGACTTTTCTATGATATAGTGATAAGGAAGTTAGTTCAGCTACTTGGAAAACTTTATTACCTCCCACAGTTCACATGTATGACCTACTAACCAGAAATTCTGTTTATAACCAATGCCAAGATGTATATTATTCAAAAAAAGAATGATGTACAAGCATGTTCTCAGCATTTGTGATTATTGCTTAAACCTGGAAACTCCTGACATGTCAGCTGGAAAGAGACAGACTGGACAAATGGTGGAGTTTCCAAAAGGCTGCAAGGCAGCACGGAGAAGGCAGAGCCACAGTGACCAGACACATCGGTGTGGATGAGTCCATGAATGTGTAGATAGGAACTATTGAAACAATAAAGGACACATGTAATACAACTTCAACACTACAAAATTTGTAAAAACCTTCACAGCATTTGAAGTCAGACGGTGATTAGTTTGGCAGAGTGGTTGCTGACTGGGCTGAGGCACGAGACCAGCCTTCAGAATGTTCTGTGTCTTGTTCTGGGTTCTGATTAGGTGACTCTTCATTTTGTGAAGTCCATTACGAGAGGCAGTTGGAAATGTTGAACTTCTAGATGCCACACTGCAGGGCAGGGATGAACATGGGAAGAAAGAAAAGAGGAAAAAACGTGAGCTTCTTGATTGCAGTTTAGGTAATAAGTAAGAGTCAAGGGACAGGATTCAAACTGGACCCAACATGTAGTGTCTAATAAGGAAAAGAGGGACTAAGCATGCCAGAAAGTATAGGAAGATTTATAGATAGTGACCATTAACTGTGTTACATCAGTTTCATTGGATGGATGAAGGGTGCCTAGCCTATTAGGAAAGCACATGTCTCAGCCAATGGGGTTGACTCATGAAGGTGTGACCTTGGGATGCTCTATATGGTCTTTTCCTATTGCTACCTGGCACTGCTCCGTTCTTCTGATTTCTCACCTTCGTGAACTGCGCGACTTGGCTCCTCCGTTTTCGTACCCCGTGATGTTCCTTGTGGCCTCTCTACCATGGACAGAAACTGTGACTCAATTAAACTTCTCCACTGTTAGGTTATGGGACTTGGGTGTTGTGTTCCTGCAACAAAAATCTGACTAATAAAAATATACATATAGATAATGTTACCATGAAAAGCAAATAACAGAAACACAACTTTTTAACAACAAAGAAACAATGAAAAAGCAAATAAAGCTACACCCAAAGGGAAAAACTACAAATAATGTAATATACATAGCATAACTGACATAAACTGTTTAACCAAGTCCCAATATTCTAGTTGTAACAATAAATGTAAGTGGACTCATTCTTAAAATATAAATCTTCCTAATGGTTTACAAAAAAAGTGCCAACTCTCCTGTTTGAAAGAGATTGAGCTGAAGTGATTTAGAAAGGGTGACAAAGGGGCAAGTCCCAGTTGTCGCCCTTGCTGTGCTAGGACATGCCTGAATTCGAGGGATTTTTGTTGTTTTTATTTACTTACACTCTAATAATCCCAGCGCTTATCTTACAAGCTTTTTGCTTCAGTTATGGAAACTTGGCCATTTCTCTGGGTAGAATCAAAGATGGAAGAATTTGGACATAAAAAAACGTAGTATAGGATTAGGATCCCAAATTAATCACTTTTATTTTCTGGGACAAAGTATCTGAAATACAAAAAGACTTATTTTGGGTCACAGTTTCAGAGGGTTCAGGACAGGACAGGTCTGGCTGGATCCCAGGCAGAAATTGCATGTGGAAGGCTTGGCAGAGGCAAGCTGATCACCTCAGGGCAGCCGGGAAGTAGAGAGAGCAGGAGGAGCCAGCGAGAGAGGCCGTCTAAAGGAACATCTCTGATGGCCTCTGTCCCACAACTAGGTCCCACCTTGTAAAGAAGCACAGTCAGCTGTGCCTCCAGTAGGTTAATGCACTGTTGATACAACCCCTCATGGTCTAGTCATCTTCCGGAAGCCCTACCCCTGAACACTTGAGATCTTGAGGGCAAATTTTAAATCTAAACTGTAACAGATTCACAACATAGCATAAATACGTATGAATTGCTCCTGATATGAATAAATAACCTCATAAATGAGTGAATGCATGAGGAGATGGTGAAACACTCCCTGAAGAAGAATCCCAAGTAGTTTATGTAGATCCTATTCTTAAGACTAGAAATCTGAGTCCTCACTCTAAGCATGGGCTACACAGAGATCCTCCTGCTAAACGGTGCGATGTGAAGAGTGTGGAGAAATAGTAATTTCAGAGAATTTGGAGAGATGCTACTAAGGTAGCAGTGTCAACAGAGGTATGTCAGGTGATGGACCGTACCCTGATGTGATGCATTGTCTGTCCCTCTTCTCCTCCCAGCATAGTAAAACCACTGGGAAAAATGGCTGACACGTTTCGCTGGGGACATTCTGTGTAATACCTGCTTAGTGTTCTTCAGATCTGTCAAAGACAATGTCATCATCCCTTCCACCTCGGTTGGGTGCAGTGCCAGAGACCCACAGCTTAAAGGAGAGGAGGCCTATTTTGGCTCACATTTCAGAAGTCTCAGTCTGTTCATTGTTGGCCAGCAGTGGTGGAAGAGCTTGGCTGAGAGCCTAGCCAGAGAACAGCTATTCATGACGTGGTGGACAGGAAACCGAGTGGGAGAATGTCTCTCTCTGGACCATGGCTCTCCCAGGTGACCTGTCCCTAACCTCCTAATGTACATGACATCATCAGTGGGTTAATCCATGATGAGTTTAACTTTCCTGCAATTCAGTCATCTTATAATATAGAATGAGGCTTTTAGGGGAATTTCATATTCAAACCATAACATGCATCAAAAACAAGAAAAGCCTGAGCTATTATCAGGTCCAGAGACCTCTGAGGAGGAATAATTCTAATTCTGGAACAGAAAAGGGAAATGAGGTATAAACTAAGGAAATCTGAATGCACTATGGACTTGAATTCGTGGTGCTGAATGAATACTGACTCATTAAGTATAACAGATGTCCTGTGCTAATGTAAGCTATTAATAATAGGAGAAAAGGGGCTCAGCGCCTGTGGAATCTCTGGGCCACCTTTGCATTTTTTCTGTACATAGAAAACTGATTTTAAAATTGTTGATTCAAAATCTAAAAAGGGAAGGAAGCAAAAGTACATTTATTAGATGGAAAAATACTGAAAGAGTTGGTGATAGTATGATAACTGGCAAAGGAAAAATGAGGATTGCAAGCTACCAACACATATATGACTTCTAGTCAAAGCCACTTGCAGCCTACAGCAATAGATAACTGAATAAGTAAACAACTCAGTAAATGAGGAAAGTTAAAGATATTAAAAATTTAAGCTGAATAATTAACAAAGTCACCTTAGAGTTCCAAATTAAATGTGATATCATGAATAGAAACTCTGTCTTCATTAGGAGTAGGTAATTAATTTTAAAAAGGAGGTAAACCTTTGTGTGTTGTTTTGAGTTTTTGCTAAGTATTCATAATGAAGATAAATATGCAGAAAAATTAATCTAAAACTGAACTCAAACATATGTCATATTTAGAGCTACACAGAAAGAAAATCTGATGCAAGTGACTTTTGAACACGGTACCCTGGCTGCGCCTGCTCTATGGAAGTTTCGTAAGAACAGCAAGATCTGCTGTTGAACTTAGTCTGTTTTAGCAGTTGTGTTGATACAGTGATGTCAGGATAATAGTATGATTTATTAAAAGTATGATGTAGTTTATGTAGTTTTGATATACAATTAAAAATTCAAATCTAAGTTTTAGGAAACTCAGTAGCTGGTGTGTGACCTTAAAAATTGGGTGAGACGACAAGCAACAGCAGTCATAGCTGATCACGTATTTCTGAGTGACTGTGGAAAAGAAAAGGCATAGAACGGACGATTCTTCTTTGGCCGTAGTTTGGTACAGTCTCATTTCCAAATCATGCATAGTTTTTATAGTTTCTAAGGACAAAAATTAAAATCCTCTTTTATAAAATAAAAAAAAAACTGCCATAGAGCAAATGTTTTATTACTTCCTGCAACAAAAGGCAATGTTTTTTTAAATCTTTATTTATTTATTTTTTTACAAAATGAAAAACTTCAGATTCCCTTCCAAGAGATAAACAGGGAGGCAGGAGAAGGTGACATCGGGTATTAGTGGAGCTGTGGGACCTGCTCAGTGTTGAGCCGGCCTTAGCTTGGGGTCAGAATGCTCCTGCCAGGCAGACCGTCTTCCATAGCCAGGACACTTCCAACATGGCAGATGGACCAGGAAGGAAGATAGATCTATCCGTGCTCTTCCTTATAGAAGGCACAAGATGTGAAAATAAATGGAAAGCTGCACTGGTCCTGATGAATCAATGTGGTTATGTCCATAGTTCTTGAAAGCCAGCAATAAAGAGGAACAAAAGGAATGCAAGCCAAAGGTCCCAAGCATCAAATGAAAACTGAACTGTTGTCCTCCCTCTGCCTGACACCACCATGCTATTCAGTTGACGGCAGTTCCAAGTTAAGGGAATCATTTAAGGCTGTTATTTGCCAGAACTATATACATGAGGGTGAGCATTACACACTGCTGTGGGCGTTTTTGTCAGCCAGTGAGGATCAAACCTCTCCAGTGAATGAAAGAGACCTGTTGTCTCATTCTCTGTGTCTCTCACCTTGAAGTCATTACCTGTTCTACAAGTGCCCGGGCCAGAGGGATGGTGCTATCGTTTGGCTCTTGAGTGTCTCCCAAAAGCCTCATGTATTTGGAACTGTGTGTTGTTTGGAGGTAGGGCACTCCTGTCTTTCGGTCCCTATTCCAGCAGCTTGGCCTTCATGCCAGTGAGGTCCAGAAGAAAGGACAAGGGGCCTAATGACACAAAAGGAACTGAGGTTGGAGATCATTCAGAAATATCCTTGTTAGTAAAATACTCTGTGGATTCATGTCTTACAGCTGCCCATGCATTTGTCTATTAGTTTCTTAGAAGCTTTTCAGAAAAAAAAAATGTAAATGATTCCCGACGTAACGTGGCTTTTACCAATACAATGGTTCCCGCAACTGAAATCACCTAATGCCCTTGGAAAACCAGTTTATACTAAAATGATTTCATGTGGGTCATTTTCATTAACATGAATGTTGGCCACATTGTCCCCTCTTCCACAATGTTCTTGGGCCATACCTGTTACTCTTCTGGCTCCTGGAGCACTTCCTGAGTATACCCAGCAGATACTTGGTCCTCTGCCAAAGTTTCCCATTTATCTTGTCCCTGCTGCCCCAGGAAAGTGAGGCTTGTTCCCCTTCCATGACCAACCTGGACATACATAGACCTGTGCACACAGTAACTGTAGTTAAGTGAACAAAGAGATGGTTGTCCTTGGCAGACTGCATCTTTAGCTAGTGTTTGATTTTCCGCTTCCCTGGATTCATGACAGCGTGGTTGATACGTTTCCTTTTTCTCAATAGTTCCTCTCAAAGAGTCCAAGCATTGTGCTCTGAGTTACACAGTAAACTACATTGAAATGAAAGCAGGTCACACAAAAGAAGCACATGTATAGATTGGTAAGTATAGGTGGCAGTGAGAATTCAGTGGCCTCTATTCTTACACCTCTGCTCACTCTTTGTTTATTCGTGTATTTGAGCTTTTCAAGCAAGACCAATGGAATCCTAAAGCCTTGTGAATTCAGCCATCATGTGCAGTGTGAGGCTGAACTCAGGCAGGAGAGGGACTTGTGGGGAGTAGCCCTGCGGTTCCTACCCACATGCTGCCACCTGCAGTGGTGGGGGGAAGTGGGTAAGGTGTTTCACTCCTGTGGTTCACTTTTCTTATTCTTAAATGAATGGATCTCGTAGGATGATTGAATAATGAGTGAGCTAGAGGCTAGCTCTTGGTGATCCTTAGCGTAGGGAGGAAGGAGACCTGGCTGAGCAGCCTTGATGTTCAGAGAGTTTTCTTAGCGAAGGGAGCTGCCGCTGCGCTCGGGGCACTACTTGCCCCGGGAGCCCTTGGGAGAGGATCATGGTTCATCCAACTATGCAGTTAAAAGACTAATCTGAAGAAAAATCTAAAGAAAAAAATTAGGCCAGCATGGAACTTTAGGAGAGGCAGAAGCATAAGAGAAGCCTGTGTATATTCTGGGTCTGTCCTCACTGCAGTTTGTACACACACACACATGGGCACATGTGGACAGACACGATAGTATGAAGAATGCTTAGCTGAAGTAGTTCTGGCTCTGCTCTTGACACAGAGGGGATTTAGTTGAGTTGCTGTAGCTTCTTGGATTGAGGAGAATACCTGGTAAGCTTCCGGAAACAATATCAGCTAACCATTTCCTGACTCGGTGGCTTTGCAGCCAACTCCTGTACCTTGTGGCTTTTTGGTAGGTGTGTGCTGAATGTGTGCCAGCGGCAGCCTCTTAAATAAAGGGAGCTGTTTGTTAAATGACAAAAATAAAATTAATTTTGATCCAGAAAACAAAAACAGGTGAAGTGAACCCCAACACAACCTAATTACCATATTTTTTCAGAGTCTAGAATGGAAATAGTTCTTTAAAAACCTGCTGAATCTATTTTGGTATCTACATTTTGAAAGGAACACATAGGGAAAATATTCAGAGTGTGAGGTTTACTGAACATTTCTTTCTGGACAGTGTTTTCTAAACACAGAGGAATTCCTATATACTTATTACTACTCAGGTGATAATAGAAGGTTATTTCTTTTAAAATTAATATTGTTCAGCCAGAAGAAAGTGAAGTGCTTTCTCATCTTTGGAATGATATTAAAATAACGCAAAGCCTGTGTATAGTTTGTTACTAGCTTTCATGACATGGGTGATCAAATCACACAGCTTTAAATTGCATGGAACAAGTCAAGAGCGTTACTTAAACCCGACATGCATTTCTGAGAGTGTGAAATAAGGCTTGGGAGTACCATATCCTGTACGAGGCCTAACGTTTCTTACCAACGTGTTGCTGCTGGTGGTGCGGGAGCTGGTGATGGCTCAGGCCCTGTCATGGAATTGTCCTGCGGCACTGGTGACTTTCTATGTGCTCTCACACACAGGATAGAACATGCGGAATCTGAGTGGCCACCGAGTTGGGTGGCTAAGTAGGGAGCTGTGCAGGAGGACTTGAATCTTTCAAGAAATGCTTACTGTAGCCAGCATGGAGGCAAGAATGATTTACTTTACAGCTCTAGGATATATATTCTCTTTCCTGAGATTTTCCTCCTACAGAATAAAAGCAAAAGCAAACAAAGGCACTTAGGACTTGGTGGGTCTTTTTGTGGTAAGAGCCGGTTGTACAAGTGTATGACCTTGGTGGAGGTTGGTTTGTGGAGATGCTGAATACACAAGTATGAAACAGAGTCCCAAAACAATATTTGTTTTTAGATGAATAATTCACTCATTTTCTCTGCGGGAAGTTTTCTCATGTGAAGCCCTGGCCTTTCGGATTAAATAAATATAATGTTTCAAAAGAATATGAACATGAATATTCATAAGACCCAAAGCAGTGAATATAAATAAAAGCTCTTTTACATAACATTTTTAAAAAAGAAGGACCTTACTTTTTTTTTAAAATCTTCATTCCTAACATGCTACTTTTCAAAGTAATTTTCCAGGACAGCATTTCCTCTGCATGGCCTACCTGTTATGGAGGCTGCAGTTACTTCTTTTGCAAATTGTTTCTTGCAGCAATGTTTCCCAGTACGTAAGTAGTGATGGTGTGGTGCTTCTTCATGGCGCAGCCCATTAGCCATAGATTCAACCCAGCTTGGAGCCAAGCACTCCAAGACATGTTTGTCTAAACCACTTGGAGGAATGTCAAAAAAACAATAAAGTTGGTAAAATAGGATTATCTAGCCCAGAAATGTAGAACTAGTCCAAGCCCATGAAACACAGCAGAATATTTTGGGTTTATAGGCCAATGACTTAAAAGTGAAGCAGCCCTCCCATATGCAAAATTAGCATTCTCATATGTACTGGACACAAAGCAGCACGAATACCCGCGTCACGGTTTCTCGGCGTGGATGGAAGCAGCCGCTACGTGGGCAGAAAGGAAAAAGATAGAGAGCACGCAGGCCGCAGTTAGCGTTGCCCGAACGTCGGGTTGCGAAGGGGCCCGGGGTGGTGAGACCCTATTGCTGAATCCCACTAACGGAGCCGTCGGGGCTTTCTGATGGAAGCGATTGCTGAGGCCGCGGGGAGCCCAAGCGCGCTGTTGTGGCCCTGATAACATGAGCTACCCAACGGCTGTCTCTAATTTTCATTAATCGTGTGAGTTCAGAATGTGTCCTTGATTTGGTGGGAGTGTGTTATATAATTTAAACCCCAACATTAGTGAGTGTAGTTGCAGTAGAAAAAAAATCAAATTCAGGGCGCATGCCTGCTTGGTCCGCGCTGGAGGTGTGGGGAGCTCTTTGCGGGAAGCGTGGGTTGGCTCCATCCCGCTGAGCAAAACGAAGGACAGAGAGCCGTGCGGTGCAGGAGCCACTTTTGAGAGAATGCGAAGTCAGAAAGTAGAAAGTTACTTTCGAGCTTTTTGAAAATAAATATTTAGAAGATTGTCAAAAGCACATTTGTCCCTCTAACCACAGCCATAAATAATAGGAAGTAGACAACTTTTTCTAATAAACATTCTCGTGCCTAATTACTTTCAAATGAGCTTGTTATTTTCTTTGCCCTTGATAAGAAAAATAATTTTTAAGGCAAAGGGGTTTCTGGTGTCATAAAAAAAGTGTTTGGGTGGGACAGATGGATGTTCCGGGTTCTTTTTAGTTTGAATAGCATGAATATGGTGTGTACTGAATAAGCTTCCTTGTGTTGGCCTGTTGACCGTCAGGGATTATGTTGAAATAGCATTTTAGCTTCAGTGAAAGATCATGGCTTGTTCTTCATGTTATTTTATAACTTTGAGCACAGTATTTAACTCCTTAGCATGTAAAAGTTTTTCAATTTTAAAATTAAACAATCGTCAGTAAATTCTGTTTATAAAATACTTTGAGATAGACAAAAGGTCAATTTTAGACTAGATAACATACTTTCTTATCTATTAAGAGATATTTCTGGGAAGGACCCACTTTTTTGTTGTTTTTAAGTTTTCTGTTGTTACTAAGGCCCTTACGTGATTCTTAGAGTTTGTGAAACTTGGATATTTTTGGCAAGTGGCTGCTTTAGAATTTGTATTAACCTGGCTGGAGCATAGCTCAGTGGTTAGGGCACTTGCCCGTGAAGTGAGAGACATCAGGTTGGCCCACCAGCGCCACTGAACAGCCAGACATTGTGGCACTTGCCTGCAATCCCGGCACTCAGGAGGCTGAGGCAGGAGTGCTGCAGTGAATTCTAAGACAGCCTGGGCTACATATGAGTTCAGGACCAGCCTGGACTATAGAGCAAGACTCTCTCAAAGAGCCAAAGCAAAATAAAAGAATGTATGTTTACCAATTCTTTATACAGTGGGCTAATAACATTGTCCCTGATCTTAAGTAACCCCTTGCTAGTTCTAGGTGGATTGTGAGGCTTATGTGGTGCTAGGGAGTTGAACTTAGATACTTCAGTGCTTGCCTAAGTGCTTTAACCACTGAGCCATTCCTCCAGCCCCTTGTACTATGTCTTTATCTGCTCCATACATCTTGCAGCTGCCGGATCTTCTCCAAAGGCAATGTGACCATGGAAGGTAGACATTTTGAATTGATTCAGGACATTTCAAATTGATTCAGAATGTCCAGACAGCCAGGACAGAACAGCTAAAGACACTCAAGAAGAAGAGTTTTTTCAGAACTGCTTCAGAAAGAGTCAGGGACAATGGGACAAGTTCATTTGAGTAGGGGGAGAGTATTTTGAGGGGCCCAATGAAGTGTGTCCTTTACTGCAATAGTGCTTTATTTAAATATGTGCAGTACTCCTCTGTCACACCGCATGTCCTCTGCATTAGGAAACTGAGGATTATTTAGTAAGAAGTGCATTTGTGTTTTTTTTTTTTTCATGTTAGTCAGTGACGAGACCAACATCCACAAAAAGTCTTTAAAGAACTGAAAGGTATTGGGAGAAGTAGCTGTGGTGTGGATATTGGATGCTGCTATCTGAGGCGCAAATAAAGCAGTGCTGTTTAGCAGTACAGATGGAGACGGTAGCCCAGTGTCAGGCAGAAGCAGCAGTCTGTTAAGTATTGGTGTACAGGGCTGGAGGAATGGCTTGGTGGTTAAAGTGCTTGCCAAGCAAGCGCTAGGTACTCAAGTTCAATTCTCCAGCACCACATTAACCAGGTGTGGTGGCACACGCCTGTAATCCCAGCACTCAGGAGGCTGAGACAGGAGGATTGCTGTGAGTCCAAGGCCAGCCTGGGCTTCATAGTGAGCTCAGGACCAGCTTGGGCTATAGATCAAGACCCTATCTCAAAAAATCATTATTATTATTATTATTATTATTATTATTATTATTATTGGTGTATAGTTTGCATATTCAACTCAAAAATCAGGCTTCTAGAATGGCTATGCAGTCAGTATTTTTATATGAAGACAAAAGGGTTTATGGGAAATAAATAGACATGTTTAGAAATTAGCTTGGATGCCAGGATACTTCAAGAGTCTTCACAAGACCCTTTCATTGTGTTAGTTTTCCATTGTCATGACAAAACCCCTGAGATACTCAGCTAAGAAGGGGGAAGGTTTCTCTGGGCTCATAGTTACAGAGGTTGTGGATTGTGGTCACTGGGCCCATTGCCTTGGGGCCTGTGGGAAGACAGACATCAGTGAGGGGAAGCAAAATTCTCCCCTCCTGGGAGCCAACAAGCCACAATAGAGATAGAAAAGCCTGGGGTCCCAGCACCCCATTCAGGGGCATCTTCACCTGGTGACTAAACTCAGTAAGCCCAGATTCTTAAAGAATCCACCCCTCCCCAGGAGGGCCAAAGGCTTGGAACCAAAACTCCCAGTGCATGGGTTGCTTTGGGAGCCATCGAAGATCCAAAGTATGGCACTCCAGTACCTAATAAGATGCTTTGTCTATTGTGGGGTTAGAGTGAGTACTGGCAAGTGAATAAATCCGTGGTGAAGGGAGAGATTAAGCTAACACACATAAGAAAATAGTTATGTAGGAACAGGCAAGGTCGTTTCACTCACGAGTCTGCTTTTCTTACAGCTTTTTAAAGTTTATGATCTACCTCTAACTTAAATAAAAAAGACCACAGTGAAAGCTACTCTTTTACCCTCAGTTCCATCATCAGTCTTCCTATCCATGCCTGACATTTTCAGCAGAAGAGTAAGAGGCACCCAGCCATTCACGATGTCCTTGTCAACCTCCTTGCATCCCAGACCTTTCATCCAAGAACCCGGTATGTGTTGTTTTGCTTAATCAGGGAGCGCTTGAAGAACTGTTTTCATATTCTAGAGAGCTGATGTTCAGGATGTATACTCGGCCTAAGCTAACTATAAAGGAAAAGTAAGATCTTCTATGTCATTTAGCTATCAACATAACTCATGTATTTTTTAATCTTATATTACAAAGACTTTTCTTGTGTAAGTAATTATGGTTATTATGAAAAGTAATATGGAGATTGATGAAAAAAATTAAAAATGGAGCTACTTGAAGATGTGGCAACTCCTCTTCTGAGTATATACTCAAAGCAAAGAAAGTCATCCCGTTGAGAATATTGGAAATCAGTGTATTGAAAAGATAACTCCACTCCATATTACCAGGACCATTCACAGTAATGAAGATATGTGATCAATATATATAGGTGAGTAAATGAGGAAACACAGTGTAGGTACACAATGAGAAAATTGTCTTAAAAAACACAAATCTGGAGTGCATTGTGTTAAGTAAAATAAGCAAGGCACAGAAAGACAAGTACTGTATGATCTCATTTATATGTAGAAACTGGTAAAGTAAAACTCATAGAAGTAGAGTGGAATGCTGGTGACGAGGTGCCAGAGAGAGCAGAGAAGTGCGGAGTGTTGGTCAAAGGCTACACTAGACAGGAGGACTAAGTTCAAGAGATTTATTGTACAGCGTGGTGACTAAGAACGATGTATTACTGCATTTGCTACAGTTGCTAAGAGTAGATTTTAAGTTTTCTCACCACAAAAATGGCAAGTACATGATCTTCATAATGCATATGTGAAGTAGTTCATTAACATTAGCCACTCCACAATCGATACATATTTCAAAATTACAGATACGTAATAAACTTTAAGAGGGATGTTTACAATTGTGTGAAATTAATTTCTAAGAATCTCTAAGTTTGTTTTTTTTACAGAAAGAATAGTGAGCCTGGACTTAGCAGTATTCACATGTTGAGTTAGAGATGCTTCTTACCGAGTGCAGTCATCATTGCACTTACCTCTCTTGAAACAGGAGTTTTCTGTCCATCAAATGGAAGCAGTAGGGCAGGGTGACGGCCACACACGGGAGAAGATGTGGCCCAGAGATTGCACATCTCCAGGAAGTTTTCATGTGGTCCTTTTGGCTTCTTAAGTAGAAGTGAAGTTGAAAAAAAAAAAACAGTTTAGTGGTCTTTTATTTTAAAGGCACATTGGTTTGGGAACCTCAAAAAAGAATTAACCCAGACAAAAGTTGCATGATCGTGTTTTGTAGTTCATTGAGCCGTTGATTTAGTCAGTGTTTATGTGGAAGCAGGCTGGAAAGGAGTGCAAAGTGGAGCTGAGTATGTTATCCTGGCCCCACACTTACGTGGTGGGCATACAGAGACTGCACTGCACACCTGTATGCCCATTGCTCTGGGAGGAGCCCAGCCCCCACCATTTAGTGAGATCCTACCTCAGAAAGGGGGAGGGCTGGGATGTAGCTCAGTGTGAAGGTCCTTCCCCTTCCACAGAAATGAATAAGGCTGATCACCACACCCAGTGCCAGCTTTGAAAGTGGTTCACATGCGTGGGAAGCAGGGTTGGCTGGGGCCTGAGTCAGTATGCAGAATGTGGGGCCCAAGGGTACATTCTCCCCTAGCAAGCTCCTGGCGCCCGGGTCTGCTCTTGGTGTAGCAAAGATCTAGAACTCCAACAATAGAAGAGAAGTTGGGGGCGTTGTTGTTGGGGTGGGATGTGACATGCTGAGGTGGCTTGTACCTCCCACTGCCTGAAGGACTTTAGGAGAAGGGCTGGGCAGTGTAGACTTGCAGCTAAACTTCATCAGGGTGCAGCAAAGCGGGTGGTTCCATCATTACTCCTACTAACGTGGTTTCAGTTCTTTACACCATATGTGGGCCTTTTGATGACAAGTACACAGTGAAGGTGCTCCGCTATTCTTATTCCCTGTTTTCTTGAGGAGAAGTTAAGACTTGTGGATATAAAGACAACTGTCACTGCACGTGCCGCCACATGGAGAATGGACGTGGGTCTTCAGAGCCCAGCTCACTGCTTGGGGCAACATGACTCTTCAGTGGCCTCCATGGGCTTCCGTGTACTCATGCCTGATGTGACTCGTTCCTTTCTCCTTTCCTTCAGCCAGTGTTTGCTGCATACTTTTAGGTGCTGGCTTCTATCCTCAGATTCAGGCCGCCATTTAGTGTCCTTGTGCTTGCGGACCTACTGATGCAATGGGGAAGACAGAAAATTAAGACATGTAAAAACAAAATTCTGCTTCTAATGATGATACAAAGGGAAAAGCTGTGATTAGCTTGAGAATAAGTGGATGTGGTGTTTCCCACAGTGACATCAGTGGTAATCTTCCCTGAGGAGAGGTTTTGAATTGTGAGGCCAGAGTCACAAGAAACCACTCAAGGTTAGAGTCCAGAAAAAAAGAACATTGGTGCATGAGAGCAACCAGCACAAAGGTCTTGACGTTGTTCAGTGCCAGTGGGGAGGAGGACTGTGAATATGGGACAGTGAATAATTGTGGACTGTAATATTGGTAGGATTGGAGGCATGTCTTAGTTCCTTAATCATGGCTGGGGCAAAATACCAAACATCCACAACTTTAGGGAGGAAAGATTTATTGTACTTCAGTTTCAGAAGGTTAAGCAAGTGGTTGGAAATGGTGGAACTGCATGGCAGGGCTGGAACAGGAGACAGAGCTCCTCACAGTATGTCAGAACAGAACCAAGTCAGAGGGAAAGGACAGACAGAATCAGAACACACCATACCAGGTAAAGCACCAGGCTTTTGCCCTTTGAGCCAGGTCCTACCTCCCAACACTCCACAGTATTTCTGAGGCTTGGGGAGGACACTCTAGATCAGAACACAACAGGGTATCGGCCAGGATCCGATTAGAATGAACCTTGACTGACATGGGAAGCAATTTAAAATTTTTCTAAGTGTTGTAGATAAAATTTGAAAAATATAAACAAAGAATGGTGATGTGATGGGCTGATCTTTTAAAACTACCAGTTTTATTTATGTGCAAGAAATTCATTTAGGGGAGGTTGGTGTGATTAGGGAGGCATTTGTATGTGTTTCAGGAATTCAGATGGTCCTGTGATGTCGTATGCCTATGTTGTAGACATAGGCAGGAGGGGACAAGTAGCTTCAGGATGCCATACAGAGATGGATAAAATGAAGAAGAGAAAAAAACGTTAAGGTTAATAACTTGTAGGTTTGGGGTCTAGGAGTTTTCCTAAATGAGATGGGAAAGATCCATAGGAGAAATGGGGATTGTGTGGAGTTAGAGGCTGGAGGGATCCAATATTTACTGTGCGTGTTGCACTCACGCACTCCAGCCCCATGTTGAAAACTCAGAGTCACTGTTCAATTCATTCCTTTAAAAATATTAACAACAATGTGAGCTGCATGGGAAGTCAAGTATGGCATCTGAGCATCAAATTAGAAAGTAGGTCTTAGAGTGAGCTGGCAGAGCTCAGCCTGCAGCTCCAAGCCAAGTCTCATGAAGCCCGGAGAAGCTGGAGTGATTGATGGAAAGGGGAACCTGAAAAGGCTGGGGAGGCATCTGGCAGCGCCCAGATCTGGATTGTTGCAGAATTCTGCTCCCATGTGAGGTCCAGATGGCCTCAGCAGGAAGGCTGTGAAGCAGAAGAGCCCTCCCTTGGGAGTTACTCTGAGAGGTTGGCCTCCATCTTGACCTGGGGAAAGGTGGCTTCTCAACTCAATACCAGAGCTGGGTTTGGTGACATTACAGGCTCCTTTGTCAGTACTGGTGATTAAACGCAAGGCTTTGAGCATGCCAGGTGACTACTCTACCACTTACTATATTCCCTGTCCTAGATTTTGTTTCTTAAAACGTTTAAAGTGTGTTTCTACTATAAGTATTTCTAGTTATGCTTTCAGAAAGTTTTTAAAATGGCCTTATCTGTAAGCAGTGGCTATTCTCGAATCCATAAGTCTTTTGATGTGAAGATAAAAGTGAACAAAGAGAATTTGATTTTGAATATAGAACTCGATTTTCTGTTAGATGAGTATATTTAAGAATTCTATTTTCATTTTAACTTTTAGATTTCAAACTGGCAAATTTTATATATATATACACACATACATTACTAAGTGGTGTCATGGTTTCTAAGTATAATGTAGAATAATCGAATCAAGGTAATAAATCTATCTGTTCCTGTGATGAGAACGTTCGAATTTTATTTTCTTTATAATTTCAAGATGCACAATATATCACTATTCATTACACTCACCACACTGGGCAGAAGACCTCAAAGTGAAACCAAAAAAAAAAAAAAAATCTTATTTCTTCTGCCTGAGAACTCACAGCCCTTGGCGATTGTCTTCCTGTCCCTGTCCCTTCCCTCACCTCTGGTACCTGTCATCTGTTCTCTGTTTCTGTGAGTTCACTTGTCCTGGAATCCATACCTAAGTGAGATCGTGCCGTGTTTGCCTTCCTCTGCTGTCTTACTTGACATAGCACAGTGTTCTACAGTTCCACCTCTGGTGTCGCCATCTTGTTCAAGGCTGGGGAGTTGGTGTTTCTTCACTCACATTGCTCCGTGTTTGTTCCGTCCATGTGTCTGTTGACGGACGCTTCAGTGGAGTCAGTGTCTGGGCTTTTTTTTCCAACGTGAGTGAAGATTGCTCTTCAGCACACTGGTTGTGGGTCTTCTGAATAAATAGCCAGAATGGGACTAGTATCTTTTGGGAATTCTGTTTTTGAGTGAGCTTTATCCAACTTTCTGTAATGGCTGTTCTGATTTATGTTCCCACTAAGAGTCCTTCCCTTACCCTTGCTGGCCAACACTTGGCTATCTTTTTTCTTTTGATAATAGCCATACTGATATGTGTGAGGTGACATATTATTGTGGTTTTAATATGCATTTCCCTAATGGAGAGGGATGTTGAACACCTTTGCAGTAAGTCTATTAAGCATTTATATATCTTTTTTCAAGAAATATCTTAAGAGTTTTTATATTGTAGTTTTTTAGTTTTTTCATTTCTGGATATAGTCTTTTACAGCAAAATTAAATGTTACAGAAACTCTATACCCCACATCTATAATAATATTGTTTAATTACTGTTGCTTTTGGTGAAACCTATGGCTGTGAAAGTTAAGAAACTACTTAAAATACTATGGTATTCCTATTTCTCAGAGATCTGTTTGAAAGGATAGTGATTTCAGTAGATCTACTTCTGGTTATAAAATACTTACATATGTTCACTGAGATGTTATTTTTCTTAACAATATTAGCATAACAAAAATAGAAAATCTTTCTCTGATGGTGTATTTCTCCACAGAGCCGCTGATTTACATAACTGATCCTGATTATCTGCTGATTATGCATGTTTATAAATTCTAGAAGAGAATTGGAGGAACAGAAAAGGTTCATTACAGTATTAGAGTTGAGGGACTATTTGAAAGGAAAAAACCAGAAGCTTCATCCTTCAAGGCATGATCTGAAGCTCTCTTCTTGTTGTCTTTGAACTCAGACAGAAATACTTGAGCCACATTGTGAGAATTCAGAGCTTTTCCCAAGGATTGATACCTGGGAGGAAAGGGATGATGACAGATCTGGTAGAGTGGTCAGGTTGTTGCTATGTCTAAACTACCTTTGCTGGCTACTTTTTAAGGCTCCTGTATATGTTCATGATAGTTTCTTTGTGAAAAAAGTAAAAAATAATTATGATTTAATTCTTGATGTAAATGATTGTGACATTGTGGACTTTTAATATCCGTCTCTGGCTTGAGAGTGAATCACAGAATGTACAGTGGACAGAAGGAACTTGAAATCTAAATTCTGGTTTAAATTTATAGTATACATTTGGTGTTGATTTATAGTATAAATTTGGTGTTATGAGTTAAATTATGTCCTCCGAAAGTCCTAAACCTCTGTACCTGTGAATCTTTGTTTGAACATAAGGTCTTTCCACATGGAATTAAGTTAAAAAAAGCTCATGATGGACCTAGGTAGCCCTAGATCCAATGACTGATGAGCTTATAAAGCTCAGAGAATTTAGATGGAGACAGGATGCTTGACAACAATGACAGACTGGAGTAATGCATCATCAGCGGAAAGCACTACTGAGACCCGCAGGAAGCTGTGGAATCTGCTGGGAAAGGAGGTTGCAGAAAGTTTTCCTGGATACCTCCAAGAGATCCCAACCCCTCTGACACCTAGATTGTGAGTTTTTTTTACTCTCAACTTAATAGATCAATTACATTAACTCTCTCTTTTATTTACTCTCTTAGAGAATAAAGTTTTGTTCTCCTAAGTCACTCAGTGTGTGGTAATAAGTTATGATAAATTCAGGATGTAGTTGGCATATGACTGAAAAATCCATTGCCGTTCAAGTTTCTAGTCCTCCAGATCTAGTCCTGTCCAGCTTCAGAAGAGATGGATCCCGCAGTCCCTTCCAGTCCCTCACTCTCAGGGCAGAATTTTGATCTAGCCTTTAAAAAGCTTCAGCACTCAATGTCATCAGTGCCATGAAATTTTTTGATATGAATTTGAGGGGTACCCTTGCTGGATGCTAACCCACGACTACTGTCCAGCTACCACAAAGAAAGTGAGCTTTGCTCTGTAGAAAACAGGCTTCCCTTTACAAGAACGTTTCCTTCTGCCATGTCTACTGTGTGCTCATGGTCTCAGTCTCTTCAAAAGTGGCCTCTTGGATGAACCTTTGTCACTAGGACCGTAAGTGTGAGGCCAAGTGAGCCTGTTTAGATGCAGCTGATGTGCTGGGTGAAGAGAATTGAGTTGGAGATTTGCAGGGAGCTGGCACCTTTGGGTTGAGCTCTCGCATTGTCACGAAGTATAGCTGCCCAGGGATTGTTGGCAGTAAGACTGATCATTCCAAACCTGAGCCATCTTTTCCTGCTATAGATTCAGACTAGCTTCATGCCTTAGTCCTTGGACAAGGCTTTTCTTCTAGAACATAGAGCTCCTGGAGGCAGAGAGAGGAGGAGGTGGCTATGCAACTGAGTGCTCACTGCCTGGGAGTCTGCTGTTGCCTGCCACAGCCATCTGGCAATGTCTGCTCAGAGTTTCTTAATGTAATTGGTCCATTAAGTAGAGAAATGCTGACTCAGCAATCAGCATGTTTGTAGAAAATGATAAGGCCAGTTGCACTGATGAGGATGGTGGAATGTTTTTAAAGATGCATTAGTTAATAAATGCTAATATTCTGGAGACACCTACAGTCAGATCAGGATATAAAAGTTTTTCATACAGACTCTGTCTTTTTGTGGAACATCTACCGTGTACCAGAAATTGCCCTAGGCATTGAGGTCTTGGCTCTGAGAAAAACAAGTCCTTGCTCTTGAAGGATCATTATCCTTCACTGTGTTGGAGGGAAACTGAATATGGTGAATTAGGAAGCCAGGAAAGAGATGTGGAGAGTATTTAAGGAGAGATTTTTGCCATTTTCATGCAGAGTTGTGTAGGGTAAAGCAGACAACCTTAGTACCCAAGGAAAATGTATTAGAGCTGTGCCTTCCGAAGCATGAGTCTGGTGCTAATAATTTGGGTGGATTAGAGAAAGGAGTGGATATTACAGCGAGGGAGATAAAGAGAGCATGTTGTAGTCAGTTAAAAGGCACCTGCACTACCACAAGAAGTCAATAATAAGGGAATACTCAACCTAGATTTTAGTGTACGCCTCCTGAAGGAATACTTATAACCTGAAAAAGTAAATAAGATATTCATACTTGTAGTCTTGCAAAGATTCCCGCAAAGTGCACGAAGATATTGTCATAACCAGTTGACCTGTGCACAGGGATGCAGGGGCTAAATTCCACAGAGGCCTATCGATCACTCACATGATTAAAGGTTTTCCTGGGGGGGTCACCTTAAGGATTCTGCAGCAGACTGGGGTGCTCAGACTGAAGAACCTCCAAAGCCACAATCCCGTGATTCCTAGAGAAGGAAGGGAAAATGGCAAATTATGCACTAGTGTTTGGAATTTCCACCTGGGGAGAACACATGATTTCTGCTCAGACTTCACTTATCAAAGCACGTCACAGGCCCCAACTACCTGAAAGGAATATGGTGACATGAATTTGTACCGTGTGTCAGATAGAGTCCTAATGGTTACCCAAAACCTGCAGGGAGTAAATGCAGATACAGAAGGATACGCTTTGTTTGCCCTGTTGAGGGAGAGAGATTACAGAACACATTTCCTCCCAAATGGAAGTCAGTGAGCTAGCTTTGTGGAAGGACAAGAACAGACAGAAGCACAGGATGCTAAAGTTCCACGTCAGTAGAGCTATTGTCCGAGAATGGATATGAAAGAGTGCATTAATATGGTGGCTCTCAGTGGTTTGTACCTGGCTGAATGGAAAGTGAGATATCTCAGGCAGGACTGAGTTGTCCTGCACGAAGAACATGTTTAGAAACACAAAGGAGGACCATTGCCCAGTTGGCATCTTCTGGAGCCTGAGGTCATGTTGGGATCAGAAGGAACGTGTATATTTTTCAAAAGGTGAGCGCAGGCTAGAGTGCCGTGATGCACCCGAGACTGCCTTCAGATCAGCGGCTCCTCCTCTCATCCTTGGGACAGAAAGGTACATCCAAGGGGAATTTCATGTCCCCATAGTAACAAGGAAAACCTAGAGATTGCATTCAACTTTTTGGAGCATTTTACCCGCACAGTCCTTTACATGTGCCAATTCCATTTTAGTGTTGCATATGGCTCTGTGCTAAGTTATGTGGGAAAGCAGGTTTCAAAACTTAGATCCTGCTCAGGTTAGTGAGATGTGAAGAATGCCCCTGTGGGAGTCAATGTGAAGTTGACTCTCTTCACCCCAGTCCTGCCGGCAGGTATTGCTCAAGCACCCCAGCTCAGCTCGTGGAATACTGCCGTTGAAACCTTTAGCTTGCTGTGATACGGTTTGCTTAATTAACCTTTAGAAAATGCGTTTTGCCATCTAAAAGTGAGTGCTTTGCGGGAGCGACTGTACTGGGAAGACTGCAGGTCTCATCTCCATCTGGGTGTTAGGGATCAGCCTGCAACACGGTTCCATTTCAAAGCTCCACACATTTCCAGCAATTTACATTAATGGAAAGGATGTTAGACTTTTAATGCTGTCCAAAATTAAGCTGTTTGGAAGTTAGGATGATTTCAGAGAAATGCTAAAATTGTTTGCATTAGGAGAAAAATATGCTGTTATAGAGGAGAGGTCCTTTATTTTATTATTTTTTTGGCGGTAGTAGACCATTGACTTTGGTCCTGGAAAATACCTATTTACTGTGAATAATAAGGATATTTGAACCAAATGTTGTGTTCAAACCAGATAAATTAATTGAAATTATTTCCTTTAAACTAGGTTAATATTAGAGATTCTAAAGGAAATTTGCTTTCCCCAGTAAACCACAGCTATGCAACAATTATTTTTCTCAATTCTGAAAAAAAACTTTCTTATACCACAGCAGTCCTCACCCAGGGCTGATATAACCCCTGGGAGACATTTGGCAAAGTCTGGAGACATTCCCTCATCCCACCTTTGTGGACTGCTGTTAGCATCTTTTGAGTGAAGGCCAGGACAGCTGCTGGACATCCTGCAATGCCCAGGGCAAAGAATTATCCAGCTTCGCATCACCTGTGCTGAAATTCTATTGCATGTCCTGTTTAAAAGCATCAGCACTGATATTTAACAGTTAAGACACCACACTTCTGTTTAACTCCTAGTTTCCATCTCCTAATACTTATTTTCTCTCATAATTTTTCTAAATATTTGTTATAGCTTATTATTTATTTTAACTGATCCTATAAATACACAGTAGAAGTTAAATACTGTACCTTTGAAGTATTAGCAATTTGAAATGACTATTAAAAATGCATCCTACCCACAAAAAGAATTCAGTATCCCAGGGATGACACCAGATGCTGAATGTGTTTATGTTAGTAACAGGAAAAGAAAAAAAAATATTGTCACCCTCCGTGTTGCAGAAATGATTATGTGCACTCTGCCCCATTATGACTTCATTTGGAAGGTTTTTTTTCCTGGTCAGTATTTTTATTATTATATTGGGGATCCGACACAAAGCCTTTGCACTGAGCTACATCCCCAGCCCTTTTTTTTTTTTTTTTTTTAAAGTTTCATTTTTTCAAATGGGTCTCACTAAGTTGCCCAGGTTGGGTTTGAACTTGAGTTCCTTCTGCCTCCGGCTCCAGAGTGCTGGAATGTACAAGCCTGTACCGCCGTGTTGGGCTTATTCATAGTGTGCGAGTCCACTAGAGGAGAGAAATGCTGTGAGCTGTTCCCTGGAAACATCGCAAGTTCCACCCTGTTGGCAGTGATGAGCTCTCGGTCAGGTTCCCCAGGTCTTTCTTTTTCCTTTGGACTCATTTCCTCCCATCATTATTATTTTTATTAGCAGATGTTTGCAATACGTAGTAGTTGCCTTTATTCATCTTGGGAAGTTGGTAGACGTAACTATCATATCTTGATCATTTTTGCTTGTCCTCCTTGTCCCTGTCTTTTCCCATTTCCACAAAGTCTACCTGTTTCTTTCCTGCTCTCTCTTATTTTTTTCTCTTTAAATTATCTGTGTTTTGGCTTTCTCATCTAAGAGAAACCATATGCCATTTAACCTCCTGCATATGATGTATCTCGCTGAGCTCTGTGTGTCCTTCTGCTACGTGGGCTTTCCTTGCAGTTTCTGATGATGCCACGGCAAATACCACCCCCCTCTTGTGACATAGACACTTTTGCCTACATGACATGTGCAGAAACCCATATCTTACTTGGAAACTACTTCCTCTAATTTGATGGCTACTAGAGATTCCAGAGTAAATTCAATTTTCTGGATAAGCTGTGACTACACAGCAGTTGTTCTCTCATTTCTAAAGAAAGCTTTTCTACAGCTTGGTGGTTCTCACCGAGTCCATGTGACCAGTTGGGAAGGGCCTGAACACAAGCGCGCTCTGAATGCTGACCTTAGTAATTAGTGGTTTTGAAATATGATTATTGGTTCCAAGAGCTCGTTTCTGTGCATTCTCTCCCTGGGAAGATGGCGTGAGGGAGGTGTTCCTGCCTGCCTGTATACATCATGAAGACCCTCAGTGGCAGGGCCTGCTCTCTCTCCGTCTACACTTTGCATCTTGACATACAAACTATGTAAGATTTTTCTGGGGGGAGGAGTGGTTTGACCTCACATTCCTTATACAGAGTGGAAGAATTGGAACACTTTGCCATGCTAAATAATAACACTTTACCCCAAAACATTTCATAGTCTTTTATTTTGGAGAGGTGAGAGAAAAATATTTGCCAGGAAAAAATATTGCTATGGTAATGTATTCACCCACATTTTTTGGCCTGAGGGCCCTCATAAATATAGATTGAAGGGGAGGAGACGGGGGCCTGAGACAGATGGTCCCTGAGAACCCCGCTTTGTTGTAAAGGATTCCTGGTCACCACACCCCCTTTCAGTGGCTTTCTCTTCAGCTGCCGTTCTGAGATGGTGGAACCCACACCAGTCAGAGGAGGTGGGCTGAGTCCACCCTCAGTGTGGCCGGCGGGAAGGGCGCCCCTTCTCCCAGCACAGGAAAAACTGCAAAGGGACATTTAGTAGTTTACTCTTCTCTGGCTTATGGAGTCCCTGAGAACCAGGGTCTCACTACCCACCCTCCTTCTTCAGAATCCATTACCTCCTTGGAGAAGCTCATCTATGTCCAAGAGAGTGAATGGGTATTGCAGTTGGCATAGACTAAGGAAACGTGAGTCTGTGTTTTGGGGAGACCCAAGTTTATGTGTAGGCTATGATTTCCTCATCTTGTGTGTGCTCTTTTGACAGTTATTCAGACTTACAAGTTTGTAAGACATCACCCCAGGGTTGCACCATGGTGACACATCGTTGCTTTCTGGTTGTAACTACTGTACTGGTTTTCACAAATGGGCAGGAGGGGTCAAAGTCAGGTTCCCTCCCAGGCTGCACTCTCCTTAAGTCCGTTTGGAGCACAGCCTGGTATCTCTCCATCCTTGGGAACTCAGATCTGGACTTGTACCAGAAAAAAAAAAAAGGTGACCTTTCTGTGTCCTAGCTGTGCTGGGTTTTCATGTCCCCTTCAGGTAACGTAAGACCCTCTGTTGTGTTGGGGGAACACTTTTGCTTCCCTTCCCACTGTTCTTGAATGAAGAGCTCTGGGGCAAGGCGTGCCCCATGTCCCCTTCCCCACTTCCCTGATCCCAGTCTCCTGCCTGGTGGGTTTGTCACTTTTTTATTCTTTTTGATGCACCTCTTTCTCCATTTCACTTGCAATGAAAATGATCTGTTTTATTACCTATAAAGTGTTTTCCATTCCATACTTTTCTCCGAGTGGCTTCATGTTGACTGTTGAATGGAGATGAAATTCATACAATATAAATTAATCATTTCATAACAAGGAACTCAGAGGATTACAATGTATTCTGAGTGTTGTGCAATCAGACTGTCTATCTGGCTCTAAAACTTTTCTCATCAGCTCAGAAGAAACTGTGCTAATTAAGCCCTGCACCATGTTCCTCCTCCTACCCCACTGCACCTCCAAGGCCTGACAGCCACGAACCTGCTTTCTTTTCCTATGGATCTACTTACGGGGTTTATTTCGTATAGAGAATCATGCTGTGCAGGTCTGCTGGCCGGGCTTCATTCACTCAGCAGCTGTTTTGAGGTTCACCCACACGGTGCTTTGTTGCATTGCATGGCTGACCTGCGTCTCACTGCACGGATTGGCCAGATGCTCTCCAGCCACACATTCTGGGTTGGGCGTTGGCATCTCTACCTTTTGGCTGTGAGGCAGCTGCTGTTACGAACATGTGTGTACATGTTAGAGTACCTGTTCTTTGGGGTGTAATCCCAGTAGTGAACTGGAGGGTCATTTGGTTATTCCATACCTAGCCTCTTCTGCAGGAAATGCTAAGCTGCTCTGATAGCTGAGCCATCTGGTCATGTCCTCTGCAGCTGTCTTCATTAACTCAGATGCACAGATACCAAACACTGATGGCTTAATACCAGCTTGGCATCCACGTCCGGGTGCAAGTCAGGTGTGATGGTTTGGAAACCAAAAAGTCCTGCAGCTTAAACCAGAATTCTTTCTCCATCACGAAAATAGTCCTTGATTACATGGGTTTCCAACTCCTGGGCTAGGGGCTGGTGTTGATTTGTGGCCTCGGAAAGACTGGGCCAGTGGACAGGTGAACTGCAAGCGAAGTTCTGCCTCCTGTTAGGTTCCGATGCAGCTGTTTTTGTCAGAAAGTGGAGCTTCACTGCCACTGCTTCCTGCTGCTGCTCCCATTGCAAAGCGATCCTTCAACACCCTACTAGATAGCAAGAACTCCCACTCTTCCTGGGAGGGTGGTCTTCCACTCTATCCGTCCCTGGATTAGAGTGGTCTGGGAGCAGTGCTGCAATGGAACCTCTTGTTTTTGCTGTTGTTATGTTGTCCTCTTTGTAATGTGATTATTTTGCTGTGGGCTGGCTCTATGAGGTGGAGTGAGGGGGCGCACGGGGGCTGGGCTTTATGTGTCTCTCATGCGCTTATCTCTACTGCAGGTGTCCTTCTTCCTCTTCATCATCTTCGTGGTGTACACCATGCTGCCCTTCAACATGCGTGACGCCATCATCGCCAGCGTCCTCACCTCCTCGTCCCACACCATCGTGCTGAGCATCTGCCTGTCTGCGGCGCCAGGCACCAAGGAGCACCTGGTCTGGCAGGTGAGTGCTTCTTCACACCAAGGGAAGTGGCCTCCTCGTTCCCTGGAGGATGGGCCAGGAGGCGCTGCGCAGGGTACCCTGTTGTCTGGAACCCAGCAGCTGCTTCCTGTCTCCCCCGTCCCCGTCCTTCAGTTTCCCTAGGGATGTCCAGCCTCACCCTACCTCCATCGGTGCCATCAGCAGCCTCTTAGCCCTTAGCAACAGTGAGTCTCATGTTAGCAGGAAAATTGTGTGTGGCGACTGCAATTTTCAGATTGGTGAATTGGGATATGGGTTTTGATGGTAAAAGGCATTCTCATGATACATTATGATTTAGAACTCCTTATTTACAGACTGCAATAACTTAAACAATTAAATTCGTAATTCTCCCCCACCTCTGTCCTTACACAGTACAAAATTTTTCTCCATTTGTCAAATTTTCTGGCAGGTCTGTGGGCACTGAAAAGCACCGTTTTTTTCAAGTGCTACAGCAGCAAATTTCGCCTCACCAATAAATGGCATTTCAAATAAGTCATTCTACTTAATTAGTTAAAAGCATTTTAAAAGCTATTTCATTTCCTGTTATGTACATCCAGAAACATCATGGTCAGTGATTAGGGGTTATTCCTAACAGTCTCTCTCTTTTAACCTATAACCTGTATGTTTTATGTTACTTTATGGTGATCCATTGCAGCAAATGTGACCATACATAAAATGCATCAAGGCTGAGAGGCTTACAGGAGTGAATAGTACTGCGCCATTGGGAAGGGGATTTCATTTTATTTTTTACTGTGCTGGGGGTGGTACCTGTGGTCTTATGTGTGATACATAGGTACACAGTATATACCACTAAGCCATACTCTTGGCCCCGGAAAGAGGACTCTAGATATGACACACCTAAGCCTGTGGCATCTGAGAAGTGCACTTGGGGTAGACAGTTCATTGGGAAACTTGGGATGAAACTCAAGACCACCCTTAGACTTGTCCTAGTCTCTTGGGGGTTGAAAGCTCTCTCGAGATCCCTTTTTGTCAGTATTCACCTCTTAGAGGACAATGCTCAGTAAGAGCAGTAGAGAGACCCACAGGCAGTAGGCATCCAGTGTCTACTGAGCATGAAGATACTGGCCTTGGGTACAGGCCTGGGCACTGAGGACTCACAGTGGCTAGGGAAGCATCCCCTTCCTAGAAGCAGCCAAGCAGAGGAAAGATGCATTTCTCCCAAAGCAATGCCTTCTATTGGCTGTATATTGCCCAAGACACTGAGAGAAGCTGGCCAGTAATTAATGCAGTGAAAGAGTGAAGACAGACTTACTTATTTTTTTTAAATATTTAATTTACAAATAAAGATTCTGGGGTAATACAACATAATTATTTGATATACATAACCAAAAGACAGGTGAATGTTTAAAGAAAAACTCATTATGATCATGAATCTCCCTCAGAATCCTCCCCCCTGCTTCAAATATACTTTTCTGATCATCCTTACCACTTTCTGAAGCAGTTCTGGAAATCCTCTTTTATGGGTATCTGTACAAGGTGTGAGCAAAAATTCAGTGCATGCCTCTGCCTAGTGCCATCCAGTGGAAGGGCAGGCTCATGAAAAGGGTAGGGCACGTGATCATCAACCTTAGCACTAGATCTAACACTGTAAGATCCCTGGATCTTCCCCAAAGTCAAAATGAACATGAAAGTTAAACATGTTCAATTGGTTGAAGATATCGAGCCTGCCACCACAGTACAACTAAAGATATTCATGAACGAGACTCCTAGAAGCACTGCATAAAGTAGCAAACGCAATGGAATGTGTGTTCAAAGTGTGGGGAGGGGATGGAGGTATTTTAGGGGAATTCAGGCCATGACGCTCTTGCCACAATACGTTTTAATACATTTTGCTGTGTTTTGTGATCACATCTAGTGCTACATATACACTGTGTAATGTTTACCATGACCAGATTAGTTAACATACCTGTTATCACTTTTGAACATCAGATTCTGAGAACTTGTCTTACTACATCTTCCTGTCTCCGCAACCCCTTAGCTCTGGCAAGCAGTCAACTTTGGACCCAAAAGAGTATCCGGCCGTTCCAGGATGCTCCCTCACCTGGGAGCTCTGTCCTAGGCTTTGCTTTCTTTCTCTGCACATCACAGTTTCCCTGGAGGATACTTACGGGGCATTTTTTCTTTCTCCCATAATTTCATTTTGCCTTTTACTTGAGTCACTGGGCTCAGTATCAGGTGATCCCACACCCTGGTCAAGGTGGTGGGTATGTGGCAGCTGCATAATCTTCTCAGCCGGTTTACATGCACATGCTGGAAATGCCTCTGGGAAAGTACACTTACACTAGCAACAGGACCCTCAGACATTTCACGGCTCACGGCACCTTCACTCTTTGGGATTCCTCTAGGGCACATCATGGAGCATTGTGTACTGTCCACCTCCTTCATGAATAAATCAAGTGTTTGCTGGTGCAGCTGTAACAGAAAAACTCTTAGAAGAAACGATTTTAATAACTTTTCATAAAAGCAATGGGGTTAAAGAAAAACAGTAATAATAAGTGTTTTAAAAGAACCCAGTGTCTTTTAGGTCACTGCATGCTCTATTCCCTTGAGGTTTCCTGAGGGTTTTGGTTTTTTTTTTTTTTTGGTTTTTGTTTTTTTTTTGCTTGCTTGTATTAGCATAAAACAGAAAGTTGGGAAAGAATATAACCCTAATTTTTTATTTACTCCTTTTTCAAAACCAACGAAGAGACACACTTTGTATGGGCAGACCCCAGAAGGTAGGATAATTCTACAATAGCAAAAAAGAATGAAAATGCTTCATTTGGTATTTCGTTTCCGAATAACATTGAAAGGAAAAGAACATGAGCACTGTTTTCTGCATTCATGTACTAGAGAATAACATGCCTGACACAACAGATGCCTGACATCATAGGTTTCCAGGGGACCATGTGACAAAGGGTGTAACCTTTTACTGCTTCTCAGGCTTTCAGAAATTATTTCCAAATAATGGCAAATCTGAGAGAGTGAGCCACGCCAGCCGTGCTCAGATGGAAGGTTCACCAGGAAGTATCAAAGCCGAAGCAAAGCACTCTTGCTTCTTTTGGTTGTCACTGAAAATGTAACCTAAAAATAGCACTGTTTTGAGGTGGGAAGGAAATACTGTATTGAATTATTTTTGGACTCAGTGTATGTGAGGAGTGATCAGAATATACAGTGAATGTTTAAATTTTTTTTAATGTGTTATAAGAAAAGGTATGTTGCCCTTAATTCCTCTCAAAATCCCCTCAGTTCAAGCACCACCGTTTTGTTCTTGTTGCTGTCTGAATGATCCTGGAAGTCCTCTTCAGTGAGTCTTTTTGTGAGATATAATCAAAACTACAGTGACTATGGCTGATGGGTAATAGCCAGTGGGAAGCAGGCTGGTGAAACCACGAAGGCATGTCCTTATTCCTGGGCCTTGTGCTGGGTGCCATCTGACTCTTCCCCAAATTCAAAACAGCCGTGGAAGGGAAGTGTTTTCAGTTATTGCAGGCCATCGAGGCAGCTGTAGCACCGCAGCTAAAGTCACTCACGTAAGAGCTAAAGTCACTCACGTAAGAGGATTTGTGGATTTGCACACCTGCTTCACAAAATGAGAAGAACTCGGGGATAAGCGTGTTCAGAGAGAGGAAGACTCTTTTCTGGGAATGAATGACAGTATTATTTTTACTGTAACAAAATTTTTAAAAATGTAAGCACCCATCCTATTCTTTGATCACACTTAGCATGTGAGAATGCTCTATTTTTGGTGGTTGTGTTGCTGTGATGTAATTGTTTAGAGCAATATGACATCAAATAAAGGATACTGGTGTGGTCCAGCAGAGAGCCTACCGCAGATGGTCGTTAGTATCACCTGGCCTTCTAATCTGTCACAGGAGGAGCACCTTTGGCTGAGCACAAATGCACATCATAGTTCTTGTTCCATCTTGGATCTGAAGATGTCCCTGGAAAGCATGTGGTACTTATGTGACCAAAATATTGACTTAGGGCCAAGGCTCCCTCCATTTTCATGGAGTGTAGCAGAGCTCACAGTTCAGGGAAGTTATCTGGCAACGAGTGCCTGCCTTGAGGTGTAGCATGTTCTCAGGATGGAGTAGATCACCTGGTCACAGAGGGAATTTCACGAACCATTGAAAATTAAAGATAATATCCCATAACCCCTTTTAAATTTAAAAATAATCCCTAATACATTTTGTAACTTTTATTTTGAAACAATCAATAAATGGCAAATATAGTCATGAGGATTATTTTCTTCCCCTAAACCTCTTAAAGGCAAGTTGCCAGCCGAATGTGCCACCATCCCAAGTGCTTTGTGTGCGTGTCCCATGAGACCTGCTTCCTGTACACCCAGCATACGGCTGGCCAGGCGAAGGCATTCCTGCTGCTGTGTCGCTTCCCTCAGAGGCTGGCTGCTGCTCTGCCAGTAACACGCTGTCTAGCAAAAAGGCCCAGCTGGGAGTGATGCGCGGCCACAAGGCGGTCGAGGCCCTCTGGCTTCCGTGCTGGAGCCGCTCCCTCTTTCTCTGGTGTTTATAGTCTTAACTCTTTTGGATGCTGCAGGTTTATTATGTGGCAAAATGTATTGGAGTTTGAGATTATCTCGTTACCTTGCAGACAGACTCAGTTTCTGTATCCTGGACAGATGTGTCGGCATGTCTGCATGGAGCTCTGTCAGTGGGCACAAAATTACCCAAGCTGGCCTTATCCACTGGCAGTCCCCCTGCCTCAGCCTCCCGAAAGCTGGGATTATCGGTGTGCACCACCACACCTGGCTCATGTGGTGCTGGGAAATCAAACCCAAGGCCTTGTGTCTGCTAGGCAAGCACTGTAAGTAACCAAGGAGCTGTGCCCCCAACTCAACCCTCTTTTTGGTACTGGGGACTCTTTCTTTGGTACTAGGGATTGAACCCAGAGCCTTCACACTTAGCTACATACTCAGCCTGCTTTTAATTTTAATTTTGAGTCAAATTAAGTCCCTGAGTTCCCTGGGTGGACTTGAGCTTGGCAGTCCTCTTACCTCAGCCTCTAAGAGTGCTGAGATTGAAGACCTGTGCCACCGGCCGGCCACACTGTCTTGTACCTGGAATCTAGTGTGTTCCTGGCACTTGTGTCATGGCACTGTCCAGTTTGTAACTAGTACTCATTTGGGGGGTAGGTACATTAAAGCTAGGGATATTTCCTGTTTCTTTTTTATCAAACCTTCAGAGATTGATTTGCTTACCTGTATAACGCCCACATTTTTCCATTTGATTTAATAGATTATTAACCAAAGCCATTGTTGATCATTTAGATGTTGCTGGTGTCTTTGATTTGTCCAGCGGGTACCCATCAAGCTGGCATCTCTCCCTCTTGACATGACCTGGGTATCGTTTGGTGGTTTCTTGGCTTTCTGGGGCAGGGTATTCTAGGCTCCTCTCATCCCTCCACAGCTCAGCCCTAAAATTAGCTGTCTCTCCTAAGAGCTCTGGCCTGCAGAGTGGAGATTGTCACTTTGGGGCAAGATCTGGGTTGTGGATGTTTCATTGCTGTTGGAATGTCATTCCGCCAAAGGCCAGGCCCACATGTGTTTACAACTCTTCTAATTTTTATATATACTTTGATATTAAACACCATCACCTATCTTGAATCCTTTTTTCAGCAAACAATGGATCAAAGTTTTAACTTTTATGATTCTCAATCTATTTGCGTATTCGATCCATGCCTGCCTGTGTGTAGCAGGTCTCTCGTCTCTGGTGCCGCCTCTTCCAGCTCCACGTGCTTTCTCCCTGGCATCCTGCTCCCAGGGACCTGCTCACCTTTTGCCCACCTGCATGTCCTCCCTGAGCACAGCTCCGAGCCTCCATCCACGCTCCTGCCGCGTGGATGTGCCACTCCTCCTGCAGAGGCTGTCCCCTTATCCAGCTCCTCTATGCTGGATGCTCCTCATTCACAGCCATGGGCACATACTTCCTGCATTCCCACTGGGGTAGGTGCTGACTTGTTGGCCCTCAGCTGATGCCTGAGGACTCAGAAAAGAAGGGAAAGGACAAGAAGGGACAAGGAGAGTTGAGACAGGAGCAGGAAGACATAACCCAGCATTCAAGTGTCGAGGGGAGGCAGTGACTTTTATACTCACTTTGTACTGGTCTCTATAAGTGTTCCTATACTTATTTTCTCTGTTATCCTAACTGGGTTTCAAAGAAATATTTTTCCTAGAATCCAGAATTATCAAGGGATCCTGGAATTTCTTAATAATTAAGGGAAGAAAAACATCAGGAAACTTAATATCAGTTTTATGAGTATATTGACCGTATAAGAATATATCACATCTACACAATAAATTTCTCCTAGATACCAAAGTCCTTAGCCATACGTGATCAACCAGAAAATAAGAACTTAACTTATACTGATGAGGTGACAGGCTTTTGACTGTAAGTTCCATCAGTGTTGTCATGAGTCATTTTTTTGCTTACCATTCTATCAAAGCAGAAGGAAACTGAGCCTAGAAGACAGGCTGAGTCTCTCACCCTCGTGCTCTGCTGTGAAGGCTGCCTCCTGGTAGGCCCTGGGGAGTGGGAGATGTGCAGCCACAGGAGAAGAGTAGGGGCAGGGGTCTCATTGAGCCAGGGGCAGTGGGTCCGTTGGAAGTAGTATCGCTCCAGCCCGAAGCCTGTGCCATGGGGTTCTGGTAGACAGCAGTCTGTTTTTCGTTTGTTTCAGTTTTGCAGATTGGCGGCACTGTTGGCATAATCCTGAGCCAACATCACGGAGCTTTCAGAGTCCTTCCTATTTGTATATCACAATTGAATTTTGTATTTGAAATTTGCTTAACTTTTCTTACGTTTCTATCCCACTAGTATTTGTGTCACATCCTAAATTTTCATTTTGTTGTAACTTTTATTTTTCTCATGAGGGAGGAATTTCAATACAGTTTTGCTTAAGCAAGCCAGTTATATGAGAATCCATATTTTTTAAAGAAGATAAGCTAAGGAATACTTATTGGTTTTCTAACAGAATTATTTGTGTGTTAGGCAAATTTTTAAAGAATTCTTTTACTCTGCAGAACTCTAATACGTTTAAGTTGCAATAAAAATGGGAAAAATTTTATTGTACTAATATAGCCAATCATCTATGGCAAATGTGTAATCAACAGTAATGCAAATTTGTTATATAACCCTTTTTTTCCTTAGGCATAGCTCAGGAAGTGTATATTGAAGTCTGCAATTAAATTACATCTAGGATCTAATCTGAAAAGCTCAAAGGAAAGAAAACAGCAGGTTGCCAGCTGCCCAGTTCCTGGCTGTGGAAGAGACTAATTGCTAGGAATCTGAATCTCTGTTCCTACTGTTTGTCTTCAGAGAAGCACTGAGTATTTTCTTTTTTCAGATTATTAGAAAGATGTTGTACCACTGCTCATATAATGTTTAGGGTACTCAAAGAAGCAGAAGTAGTGGTAATAATGGATAAATGAAAGGGCATTTATTAGCATTATTTACAAATCTGAAGGCACAGCCCAAAATGGCTGCCTGCACATGCAGAGGGCTACACCAGTCCAGGCCGGCAGGACAGCTGGTGTGAGTCTCCATGGGACTTTGTCCCAAGTCAATAGTGCGGACCTGAAGATTGCAGTGAGTCTTCAGTGGACATCAGTGATGCAAAGACGGCAGCGAGCCATGTCTAGCAGCCTGGCCAAGGCCAGGAAGAGAAGCTGTGACAATATTTCTCTTCCTTCCTTTTTAATTAGTTCAAGCTGCCAGGCTATAGTTTGGGCCACTCATATTCAGGTTGGGTATTATTCTCTCATTGACTGGCCCGTAAGTCAACCACACACACCTAAAGCTCTCTCTGAGGACTTTTCTGCTCACATCAAGTTTACATAATCCTTCCATTGGTCACAGCCCACTTTGCCTCGTATGAAACTATGGATTAAATAGCAAACTCTTGTTCCCCTTTTTTATTAACATTGGAATTTGTAGGAAATGAAGATAAAGATTTAGAAGAAAAATTTAAAAAGTAAAGTGTCTATTAAGCTTTATATGTAGGGGCTGGAGGAATAGTGGTTTAAGTGCTTGCCTAGCAAATGCTAAGTACCTGAGTTCAGTTCCCAGCACCACATGAGCCAAGTGTGGTGGTGCACGCCTGTAATCCTCGCACTCAGGAGGTTGAGACAGGAGGATGGTGGTGAGTTTGAGGCAAGTCTGGGCTGTATAGTGTCCTCAGAGTTGACCTGGAATACAGAGTGAGACCCTGTCTCAAAAAAAGAAAAAAGTTTATATCTACCCCCCAACCCCACCCCCCAAGTCTCATGTGCTTGCAAGGTAACTGGATCATGGGATGCTGTGCCCATCAGTGGGTTAATCTATGTGAACATGAATTCATTCTTAGATATGTGATCGGAGGGACAGAGAAAGGATGGATTTTTCTAAAAATGGACAGTGGTAGCTCTCCATAAGCTGTAGCCACTCTGTTCTTGATGCTGTCTTCTGAACTCCGTATCCTCTCTTCATTCAAAGCTGCAGATGTGCATTCTAGATGATTCTTTATTATTGATTTATTAAATGTTGCCTGTGGTGCCTTTTCCTGACATTTCACTTGGCGTTTGGGAGGTGATTTTTATCTCACTGTCACCAGTCCATGCATGTTTACTCCATTTTTATGAAGATTCGATGCTCTGCCTAATCCAGATATTTTAATGAAGGGCGAGCGTCTGTAGGAGAGTCTGACTTTGAGCATTTATTGAACCACTAGTCATGTTCCCTTTGAAACCCCCCGAAGACAGTGAGAAAATCAGCAGTCCCAACGAGGGATGAGCCAGGACAGCTTCCTTCCGTGTCCTCATGTAGATGAGCTGAAGAGAGTCATGTATCCGTAGTGTAGCTTCAGGGTGAATTTTGCTCAGTGCGAATCCAGTGTAAATATAGGGGATTCTTTCTAAGACAGGGAACCTTGCGAGTCACTGCAGCAGCCAGAGGTTGGACCCACCGATATCGGGAGCTAATCTGGGGAGAGACAGCATTGGTACTGGGTCGTCCTGATTCCCATGTACAGATTGGCCGCCCAGCACTTGAGAGTTGACAAGAGCTGGTTTTCAGCTGTCGGCCTGTTTATAGACTTCCCGAAGGACTTGCCTGCCCAGAATCACTCCTTTTGAGGGGAGTAAGTGTGATTTATTGGAAAAGTACATTCCTTCTCTTCGGGCCCCATGCAGGGCATTTTGGAAAGGCTGCTCCAATCCGGGTTCATCCCGGGTTTGTCTGAGAGTGCTACACATGTTGGCAGCTCATTTTCTCCCTCTGTCCGGTCCTGCTTCGTTCTCTGTCCTTGGACACGGATCCCAAGGGCGCCCTCTAATGAAAAGCACCTCCAGTTCACAGTGTGCTTCCTGGAGAGCCCAAGTTCCAACCCAAAAGCATGGCTTGGGCCCATTCTTTTATTTACGCAGTTTTCTCATCTGCACAGTAGCAACAGAAATGGCGTGATTGTCATCTCTGGCTGCTGACCTTGGTGCTGACTGCGTGAGCTGTTGTGTACCAAGGGCCTGTTACCAAGCTGGCTTGTACTCAGCGCCCAGCCGACAGTAGACAGCAGTAGCACCAGCAACATATTTTGCTTGGTTTACATGATTTTGTAAAAGCTAAGAAATTGGGGTGTAAACATACTTTGGATAATATAATCATAATCAGAATGCAACTGAACCATGGGGTTGAGTTGGGCAAAAGTTGGGTTGCATGCTTGCTTCACCCTCAGAGTTCCAGCCTGACTGGTAGTGACCAGCCTGTGCTGTGTTCTCCCTGCAGCGAGCATTGGATGGCACTCCAGGGAAGTCCACACCCCCCGATGAGGGCATGCAGGGAGCTCTGCTCGTCTTCTGAGCACCTCAAGAGTTGTAGAAGACCTAGCTTGGGAAAGGCCAGAGGCACAGCTTTCCAGATCGGCCCCTCAGCAGAATAAAGGGAGATGCGCATGGGTGTGGGTGTACATGGTCACTTTCCACCTGGGAATTTTGGATTGTGCTATGGTTTAGATCTAAAATGTTCCCCAGGTCTCAGGTATGGAGAAGGCCATAGGGCCATATTCATTCGTGGGTTAATCCATGGTTGAGTTTGTAATCGGCTATGTTGTTAGGCGAGGCCCCAATTAGAGGGATCACTGGAGATGTGACTTGCAAGAATGTACTCTTGTTCCTGGCTCCTCCTTCTCCCTCTCCTTTCTGGCCACCATTAGTTGGGTGTCTTTCTTCTGCCACACCCTTCCATCATGCCATTTCCCCCGCAGAGCCAGTGAGCCCAGGACTGAGCATGTGCCCAGTTCATGCTTTCCTCCTTTAAGCTGTGGGTGTGGGTGTTTCATACAGCAGTGAGAACACAACTAGCACAGGCTCTCATGGCACCCCTTCTCTGGAGAGTCTGTTCCTTGGAGAAGCCACTGTAGGGCCAGGCCCACTTCAAGAGGTTTCGTTTTCCTTCTTCCTGCCTTGCTTTCTGGTCCCGTGACAGGGCGGATCTAGCCATCCTCTGCCAGTTTGTGGTCCTGCAGGCTTGCATCCCTACGTCTCCATCCCTGACCCTTTCCTACCTCCTCCAGCTGAGGGCTGTGTTGGTTCTTCACGACTGTGTAACAGATCACTATGAATCTCCCTGCGAGGATATTTATCCTCATTCAGAAATAAAAACCAAAGTGTTGTCAGGACTGTTCCCTCTGGAGGTTCTGAGAGAGAATCTGTTCACGTCTCTCCCAGCCTCTAGCAGTTAACACAAACCTTGGCGCTCCACAACTGCCATCTATACTTCTTTTCTCTACATTCTTTTCTGCACTCTGCACCTTCTTTGTCTCTACATCTAGTTTTCTTCTGTCTCTCCTAAGGTTGCTAGTTGCTATATTTAGGGCTCACTCAAAATCCAGCATGTTGTCCTTGCAACACCTGTAACTTAATTACATCTGCAAAGACCTGTGTGCCCAAAACAGTCATGTTCTGTGGTTCCCAGTGGACTTAACTTTGGGGTGGAGGCCACTGTTAGGCTCACCGTGGATCCCAGCCCCAGAGGTGGGCGGCGCAGTTGCTGGTCTTCCTTTGGGTGTTCACTGTCTGCTCTCTGAGCATTCTCCAAGGCTGTCTGTGGAACTCTTTCTCTTGCTAAGTTCAGTGATGCATAATATAGGAAGATGCTTTCCTAAGAGATATTTATAGTGATGTAGGAAAATGCAAAACTAGAGGCCTTCAGTGAAGAAACATATGGGAATTTTACCCTTGTTTAAACAAAACTACCATCCATAGGGAAAGCAAAAAGAAAGCTTACCAGATGACTGCAGATAGACAGGGCATCTAAACATTTGTCCTTGTCTGTGGGTTTCCTTTAAAAATAAGGAGAAAGAGGGGGAGGGAGAAAGAGGGAGAGACAGAGAAAGAGAGAACGAATGAATATATCTGCCCTCAGACATGGGTGATATGATTCTGGTGCTTTCTTCCCTCCTAATCTTCTTTAACATCAAAGGTGTGTGTAGATTATATTAGATTAGATATCACTGAATATTTTTGTGGAATATTTCTATTTAGATTTACTTTCCACACTGGAATTTATTTTGGGTCAAATGTATGTTTATATAAATACAACCTAAAGCATTCATTGTATTTGAGGTGAGAGATCTTTTCCTTGTTTCACTTTCCTCAGTATTTGTATTTTAGCTCTCCTCGGGGAGTTTCTTTTCTTAGAATTCTTTCTCCGTCCTTGTTTCCCTTAACTTATATTTTGTTTTACTTTGTTTTTGTAAAGAGTGACTTTTGAAAATATTTATTATTATTTTTATCGATTTTCTAGTTTTCGGTGTTATTTTTTATCGTCACTTCTTATTTTGGTTTTTCTTCATTATGTCTCCTTTTATATTCCTAGTTCTAAGTTAGATACTTAATGTACTTTTTCTTATTCATTTAGACTCGCTTGAGTTGTGAAGTCTATAAATTCCCCGTTTAAAATGGCTTAAGCCTTATGCTTCAGATGAGTTCCTTACCATTTTCCATATATTTTTTAACACATTTTGCAATTCTTTATTGATACAGAGAAACTTACTGGTATTGTTTTATTTTCAGGCCCTAAGAGATATTTTCTTTTCTAATTTTAATATTTATTTTAGTTGTGTTTGCATTAAGATTAGAGTCTGTGTTATTCCCTTTTTGTATTATTCCTTGATTATGAGCTTCCTCCACTGAGCTCTTACCACTGGCCTCTCCTACCACCAGAGTCCACTGAGGATGTGTCATAGGTGAAGTAGGCATTTGGTCTTTCCTCAGACTCACTGGCAATGCCCTCTGGGAGATGGCCCTCACCTCTGAAGTGGGCTATCACTTTCCTGTTACTAGGCCAAAATACTCAACACCCACAATTGAATGGAACAGAGGTTTATTTGGGATCATGCTTTTTAGAGGATTCAGATGTCATGGTTTGCTCTGAGGTGAAACAGCACCGTGGAAGGGCCTGGCAGAGGAAAGCTGTCTTACCCATGTCACTCTAGAAGCAGGGAGAGAAGTGGCCATCTAACGGCAAGAATAGACCTGTCCAAGTCATGCCACAGTGACTTGTGTCCAACCAGGCCCATCTTCTGACTGCTAATTCACCTACTGAACTTACCAGTGGGTGAATCCACTGAGGAGTGTAGCGCCCCACAATCCAGTCACATTCCAAACCTGCATGACTGTCTAGGACCACTTGAGATCTTGGCCCTGAGAGGCTGCCTGCCACCGCGTGCCTGGCCAGCGTCCTCCTTCCTCCAGTCTGTTCTCCTCAATGCCTGAGTGCAGGGAGCAGGGGTGGCTCCTGTTGGCCTCCCCACAGTGGGGAGTGAGTTGCCGTGTCTTTTTTCTCTCCAAGTGAGCCCTTTGGTGGCACATCTGCTCCCTTCCTGCCGCTGCCAGCTTGTCTACAGGTTCTTCCTTATAGCATCGTGTCTTTTACCGGCCGCAGGCTCTGCTTGCTTTGGTCATTACTTTTCCCAAGGTGGAGGCTGGAGACTGTTAGACGTCTCATTTTATGGAAAACAGAAATTGCATGTGTTTTCCATTCTTCTTGGTGTTCTAGATAATTTACAGTCCAGGAAGAGGAAATGATATCTGCATGTGTCTAACTGGAAATGCTTAGTTCTTATTTCTGGGGTTTCTTAAAAATTAACCTTGTATGCAGTAACTAAGCCTCAAAATGTAGATCCAGGATCAGAACTAAATAGGAAGAGAAATGAACAAAAAAACGTGAGTGAGCAGAGTTTTATTTCATTAAAATATTCTTTCTGGGCTCCGAGGTCATTTGTCAGGGTTAGGAAGTTCTGAGTCTCAGAGTTGTTTAAAGCAGCCCCTCAACACGGTTCTCCCCCATTTGAACTGCATCTGCCAGAAGGCAGGCCTGTTTTGGGGTACATGAGAAGTGAAGGCGAGGCAGTACCGGTTGCCGGTGCTTACAGCTGCTGCTGCGGAGATGAAGGCCGGAGTGGGAGCAACTCACCCCACGCCGTGTCCCCACAATGTCCTGCTCTTTGTCATTAATAGCAATTTTCACAGGAACCTTCACGTCATATTGTAGTGCACTTGTTTTTTCTCCTGTCTTTCCCACCTCCATTGGGCTGTACATTCCCTGAGAGAAACCTAGATCTGTGGCAGAAATTAGACATTTTCAGTGTTTTTATTTGACCCAGCCCTGAATGTTCAGAGTTTTCAGTAAGTACGTGTGTGGCTAAATTGATTCTTGATTGAATGAGTAAGCACATGAACATATGGCCAGATGGAGAGACAGACGTGACAAGCATCAGATAGATGTCTTTGAAATCACCAGCGGAGGAATTAATGGGCACTTCCTTCTCACCACATCTGTCACCTCCGAGCATGGCAGCTGAGTATAAAGTAGGTGAGGTCGTGGAATCCTTTCCAGGTAGTCATGGAGGGCGACAGCTACCTGACAATCTTTGTTACTCTCTTGTTTCTTTCATGATAAGCCAGATCCTTAGTATTATAGAAGAATAAGGAGAAAGACACAAAAATGACTGAAGGAAATAGGAAATAGGGCTAGATAAAGACATGTTCAGATATCTGGTGTCACTTGTTATTGGCAGGAAAATAAATTAAAATTCTTCTCATGATGTTAACATACCCCATTGAAATAGTAGTGGTCGGGTGCTGGTTTCCATGTAGCTATGTGAAAGCTGTTTAAGTAAGTGGAGGAGGTGTCTGATTTTGTTTTCTATGTAGTCCAGACTTTTTTTTTTAATACTGGAGGAGAACATGAGGACATTAATTTGCTGTGAAGTGCCTTACATATCCCTCTAGTTTTATCTAGTGAAGTCTTCAGTGATTACAACTACAGGTCTTCAGTTCTGTTCAGGCTCCTTATTGGGTAGGAGGCCAAGTTTCGACGTTCATTGTATAAGAGGCTCTCTGGGGTAGAGTGGTGCCTCCTTTGGCAGGTTCTGCAGTCTGTCACTGCTGGAGGTGACCCAGGCCCTCCAGGGTAGGCCACCCTTTGGTGGTACCCACAGGAGCACCTTTCTACCTCCAGACCCTCGATCTAGAGCAGATTTGATGGTTGTGGAATTGGAAAGGAGGATTATTTCGAAATCAGATGAGTCTCAGCAGAGATTGTAAGGTGACAGAAAGTCCACAACTCTGCAAGTGAAGTGCATCCTTATCCTGTCACCTGGCGGGTCCCACAAGTTGGGCTTGGTGACCAATGGTGCAGCTGATTGTGTCTTTGAGTGCCTGCATAAGGGAACCTCAGATGTCTTTGGGAAAGATCTTACGGCCACCCGCCAACCCCTGAAATCTCCTTTTATACCAGTTCTCCTGCAACGCTAGCTCTTCCTATTGTGTTCTCTCTAGCTCCGCTTTCTGCGTCATCATCCCTAGCCCCTCCTACTAGTGCGTCATCATCCCTAGCCCCTCCTACTAGTGCGTCATCGGCTGCATGAAGACCTATCGGGGTGTTGTCCCCAGCCATTCTTTGTTTTACCTACGCATCCAGAGATGTTTGGATTTTCATAGAGTTTCAGCCAGGCGTAGTTATTTCCTATAAATAATATTTTACATTAACCAGAAGTTTTTAGAGCAAAAACTGACATTTCTAAGGAAAATGAGTTGAGGTGAATTTATAGAGTAGACACCTATTTCCTTTTCTTTAATTCTGTTTTCTGTGGAATTTAAGGGATTTTGTAGGTTTGGTGAAAAGACTATGGAGGAGTGCAGATGATTTGTCCAGGTTTTAGGGAAGGTTCTTACAGGAAATCTTGCAGACTACCCCAGGCTTATTTTTTGGACCAATTGAAGTTTCTCATTTATTATTTAAAGTGTTTTAAAATGTAATATTTATAACATACACAAAATAGAGCTATTTCTATATTATTGCTGACTTTGTGCCTTACACATAATTTAAAAATATTTTTCACATCACTTTTACAGTTTCCTATTGGTTGTAGAGATACACGAGTTTTGATTTGGAAGAAGTGTACATGTGCGTAATATACTTTGATCACATCCACCCTCATCCCAGGTCACTTGGCCACGTCTCGTCCTCCACGCCTTCCCTGGTCAGAATACATTCCCTGCCCAGACTGCGGCAGGAGCCCCAGCCTCACCCACAGCCACCTGATGACTGTCCTACAACCCATTTTCCTTACCATCTTTCAGCACCTTCTGTTGTCTGTAGAACATCCCCTAGACTTTAAGAGGAGCCTGTATCTCTGGCAGAAATGAGATATTTTCAGTGTTTTTATCTGTCCCACCCCTGAATGTTCAAAGTTTGTAATAGGTGTGGGAGTGATTAAGTTGATTCTGTATAATGGAATTAGTGGAAATGCTCCTACAGGCTGCTCCTCCCTGTAGTGCGTGGACTCTGAGCTGTGTCCATGATGAGCTGCTCTAAGTCAGGCCCCTGCTCAGGCTGTGTTCCCCCTCACCCCTGTGATGTTTGATCTGAGCTCTGTCTGCATTGCCCCTGTGTTGTCCTGTGAACTGTGCCTGAGAACAAGCCTGCGTGTCACCTGCAGAAAGTCCTTAGTGACCTATAAGTTCATTCCAGAGTCTGCAAAATAGTCACACACTCTGGTCGCCAGAATAATACTGATCTTTACCCTGACTCCCATGTGACCCCTGGAAATCCCAGGAAAAGGACTTCATCTTTGATCTCTGGCCCGCAGGGTTTACAGAATGTTCTGTCTGCTGCATCTCACATTCTGAGCCTCCAGCTACAGAACTTGGAATGTTACTTGCATTCAGTATGAGCAAAAATAGAAGTGAAATTCTTTTGTAACATTTTTTTTTTTTTGCTAAATCTCCCAGACCTAAAAGACATATTTCCCTTCTACAGAAATAGCAGAACGCATAATGGAAAGAACCTTAATTTTGGAGTCAGAAGACTTGAAGATTGGTTGTAGCATCTAAGCAAGTGATTTAGCCTCCTGACCATCTGTTTACTTATCTGTGAAAGAAAAAAAGGACCAATAACAGAATTGGATGGAGGATTAAGGATTTGGGTGTATGTGCTTCCTGCTGGATTCGGGACTCATGTGTTCAATACATGGCAGCCACTTGTTAGGTGATGGCTTGGCTTTCTGATCTTTCTCTCTCTCTCTCTCTTTCTCTCTCTCTCTCTCTCTCTCTCTCTCTCTCTTATTTATTTCTCGACCACATACACACATAATCAGCTTTTAAAGTTTAATTGAGAACATGTGCCTAAGATATTGAAATAAAAAATTGTTTTCATCAGACGAGATACCTGGCAGTAGATTTGGAGAGTAGTAATGGAGAAATCACACAGCCTGTCATAGGAGCAAGTATAGTACTGTGTCATCTAGGGCAGCAGATGTCCAAAGCTGTGAAACCACTGTCATTGTAGTGTGAAAGATAAGCATAAGAAATCATGCAACTGGTTTTCAAAGGTAGTTTTTTTGATTAAAAATTTTGGCTAAATTTCATTATTTCTGTAAATCACATGACAGTTTTGACAAATCTATATTTTATAAATTTAGACATCCTAGCTTGTTGCTAATCGCAAGTTCATTAATGCGTATTTTAGGTCACAGTTATCTTCTAGCACTTTTCTGAAGTGAGCAAGATTTTTTACAAAGACCAAAACAAAATTCTAAGTTTGCAGTTAGTGTCAACAAGACAACTTGACATGTAGCATCCATGGATACAGTCTATATCTGTGATATAATTTTACTCTAAATCGCTCACCATAAACTAGCCTTTGACTAGATTTTGCATTTAGAATCCAGACAGGGCTATGCAGTGGTACCAGTCTTGCAATTACATGGTTCTGAGGTTTTTAGCAGGGCTCAGGAAGATTCGCCTGTGCTTTACAACAGGGACTCCCAGTCTGCTTCTGGGAAGGGCGAGAGAGTAAATATTTTCAGATCTGGTCTCTAGACTGCTACTCAGTGCTGCTCCAGTGGTAGCCAGGGGGGCTTGCCAGCAAATAGGAGTGGCTCTGAACCCACAAAACTAGTTACATAAACAGGCAGAGGCCAGATATGGCCCTGGGGCCTATTCTAGAATCATGACCAGTGATCTTGTTTTCACTCCAAGTATCGAGATGTGTCACTCTTAATTAATATTCTGTAACTAAGGAATTAATCTTTTTCTTCCCGGGAAACTTAGGTGACTTCCAAAATAACCTTTCTCTTGGAACTGTCGCCCTATTTTGGTGTTCCTTGAATCTCAGAATAAGCACCCATGTGTGATCCGGATGGGAGTGAAGTTGGTTTTTACATACTTGGTCTCAACACCTCTACCCTGGATGTGAGGCTCAAGATTGTTACCATTTTTCCATTGCTGATTTCAGCGACACCCTGAATATGTCTGAATATCCTCTGCTGGATTTCAAGCAGATGCTCTGGAGTTCTTGTGATACATTTACATTTCCTGACACAGTGTAAGTGCCTGGGACATTCAGACAAACATGTCATGCATTTTATAGCCCAGGGGGTACTGGTAAACCTTTATCCAAAGAGTTTTGAAAAGAGCAGATGGAATTATTCCAGAACATGCTGGTCTGCACCGCTCACAGCGCTCATCCTGGCGGTGGTCTCTGCTTTGCAAAGACAGGCGGCTGTTGGCGAAGTGAGTCTGCATTTTGTTTCACTAATGGACTGCTGAGTCTTCGTGCTTCTCTGCGTTGCTACTCTGTTCCTGTCTTTTTTATGCCGGCCACATCCAGAGAGGGACTAAGAGAAAGCTCAGGGCAGCTCAAGGATGCCTGTCCTGTGCTCTTCCATCATCACAGCTGCCTTCTTCTGTTGCTGTCACCTTTTGTTCCCCTCGCCGACCCTCAGTGCTGCGACCCCACACAGTTGCCCAGCTGTGGTCTCCTGATCAGTGTGCGTGGTCCAGCTGTAGAAGCATCTGTTATCAGAGACTTCCATTTGCCTTACTTTTACCTTTTCTTTTACGCAACCAGCAAGTGATTCTAAGTGATTTTAACGTGATCTACTCTCAAAGGACTGCAAAGACTCTTGTGAAATTTTGTGTAGAACATCTGAAAATGTAACCTACAGGGTTTTCATGCTCTGCCCAAAACTGGCATCTAAAAATAAAATGTGAGGCTGACTGGCAGCATGAGAAGTGCCCAGATCAGCAGATGGTGTGAATTGCAAGACTTGTAACATGGAAATACATTCACGAGAATACACAGCCCTCACCATTTATTAAAGGTCTACTGGGAAGACTTCTCCTGGGAGATGCAGGGGCTGTACAGCAGCTGGAGGCTGTTGGAGACTGACAGTGTCTGTGTCTTGGCAGGATACCGGATGGGTTCCTGCCTCATTCAGGGGTGTGGGGAGGGAGACAGAGGCATGTGGCTAGGATGGCAGTACCAACCAGAGAGTCCAGGGCAGCATGGAAGGCCCAGACCCGATGGGGCAGGTGGCTCCACTGTGGTGGAGTGAGCCACGTCCATATGAGAGGAACTACACAGGCCTCCTTGCAAGGATCACTCTTGCTCTACTATCTCACATTTTAGATCAAAGTCCTGTTTGGTGACACAGGTATGGATGAGATAGTGCTGATGCAACTCAGGATGACTTGGGTCTGGAGGAGACGCTGAGTAGGATGGAAGTAGAATATGGACCCCAGAGGAATTTTGTCCGGTGAGAATATGTGGTAATAAATAATGATCGGATGTATCACAGATGGATAAAAGTCAAAAGATGAACTGCATAAACACAGAAAAAGAGAAGTGTGACATTGCAGATTTTCTTATAAAATAGATTTTTAAGGACTTTTTATGGGCTGCAAGTTGCTGGGTTTGTGTGGATTAAAGCTAAATTGTCAATTCTCCCAAATTCAACCAAGTGATGTTCATGTAAAATCAAAACAACAGAAACAGAAATAATATAAATCTAAGATACTTCTGTCTTGGTGTCTCTGGGAAGTGAGTTAATAATGGCCGAGAGTTTAACACTGAGTAGTCCATTGGTACTGGGTTGCCTGCTGTTCTCTGGTATTTGCGTTTGTCAGCACTCTGCACATCCCAACTCCTGTTGTCCACCCACACCCTCCAGAGCGGCATCTCACTCTTCCTGCCTCAGGGTGGACCTGGCAAATGGTGGCACCCGTGGCTCAGCATGTGTGTGGAGGTCGAGGGCTTGGATCCAGGCATCTGGGCAGCCCACAACTCAAACCCCTGTGGGATTATTTCAATCACTGTCCTTACTGTACTCTTTTTAAACAGTTAAATAGGAGCCTCAGTTTTCCTGAACTCATATGCTGAGAGCAGCACAAGTACTTCTCCCAGACTCTGGCAAAAATCCTTTGGCTTCTTTTTCTTCCTTTCTGAATTTGTTTTTCAATGAAACGAGAACTAGAAAGTCAGAAAGAATTATAAATTCTTTAGCCTGAAGAACCTTTTGAAAATCAGGGAATCTTTTATGTGAAGCAGAGTTTCTCAATTAATTTTTCGCTGCTGGGACAAAAATACTGGACATCCACAACTTAAGGGAAGAAAGGTTTATTGAGCTCACAGTTTCAGAATGTCTCACACAGTCCATTCGTGGACAGTTGGTTCATGAGCTGGACGTAACGGTGGAGACACACGCTGAGGCAGGAGAGCTGCTCACAGCGCTGCAGACAGAAACCAAGTGAAGCAGGAGCAAAGTGAAGTCTGAAGACTGCGGCAAGGCCAGAGCCTTACCGGAAGAAGCTGTAATAGCGTTTCTTCCTTCTTGTACTTAGTTGAAGCTGGCTGGCCCACATGTCAGTTACAAACACCAGAAAGCTCTGGACTCGGCAGCCCTCATTCTTAACAATTTAACTGTCTTTCCAGGTTAAACCTCATGCCCCTGCCCCTTCCAGCCAGGCCCCACCTCCCAGAAATGCACACAGTTTCACAGTCTCTACATCGAAATGCATGGGGCTTTCGGGAGTCATTTCGGATCCAAAGCATAGCACAAAGTGTGACAGAGCAAATGACTTACTTCATGTACGAGAAGAGGATTGCTGTCGTGTAGGTTTCCAGATCTCTGCATTCACCTCCTTAACCCACCCATGGTGGTGTACTTAAGGGATGTTCCTGTGGCATTTGCTAACACCAAGCTGTGTGTCTACATGGCATTTGACGTCTTCATTTTATCATTGGGCGTCCCTAGGCCCTCACTCATTCAGTAACTACACTAAGAAGTGTAAATAACAGAATTAATTCAAATTAAAAACGTAACAAAGAACGTTTTGTCTGCTAGAAATTTATCAATTGGTTTTATTGATTTCTTTTTTCAAAGAATCAGGCTTTAATTTTCTTGGCTTTTCTCTGTCATTTTCTTGCTTTCATGTTTTAAATTTTTTTGCTAAGGTTTTTTTTTATTATATGTTCCTTGTGCTCAATTCAGACTTAATTTCCTCTTATTTCTCTACTTTTCCAAGATCAGTAATATTCATAGTATATATTTTAGATCTTTCTTCTTTTCTGATATGTAAACTTAATGCTTTCCCTTTGATTTTTTGTCTTCCCCCATTTTATTAATGTGTGTGTGTCATACATGTTTGCATTGAACTTGAGTAGTTTGTGCACATGTATATCACATCAAAATTATAATTCCTTCCCCTCCCATTTTGACCTTCCCACAACTTCCCACTTCTCCCTACCTCCCACTATCACCCCACTTGTTTTTTTTAACATACCCTCTACCTTTCTCCTTCTCATCCTCTCACCCCCTTTTCCATCTCTCTTTCAGCCCTGTATTAGCTGCATCCCTAAAAATTGATAAGTGGAGTTTTCATTTTTTTCAACATTTCACTGAAAGCATTTTATTGGCCTTTTGGATAGAAATGGGATTTTATTTGCCAGGAAAGATGATTCCATCTTACTTCTGCTGGACCCAGTGCATGGCCTCTTCTCGGCCGAGTCTATGTTTGGCCCCAGGGTAGCTTATCCTGCACTTCTTGGCTGCAGTGCTGAAACCTGGCCCACCCAGCATCACTTTGAAGTCCAGGCCATAGGTACCAATTGTGTGGTTGTACTTGATGCCTAGATCAATGTGCTCCTGGATCCGAAAGCCAGAGTTCCTAGTGTCTGAGAAGTTATTTTTTCTTAATGCATACTCTTGAGACTTCAGACCTTTATCCAAGATTTCCTTGGCCTTGGCCCCACAGACTGTGCAGTGGACGGCAATCTTTTCATTTCTCTTGAATTTTAATTTTGTTCAGAACATTTTGATTGCTTTCAGAACTTCTTTGCTGATGGACTGTTTCAAAGTAAGCCATTTAATTTCCAAATATTTGGAGATGTTAGGGCTGTTTTCCTGCTATTGAGTTCTACTTCTGATTGTTGTAAGTTTTGTTCTTTCATATTTATTAATGATTCTTGGATGGACTGAATCATGATCTATCATGATGACTGTTCATGAGCGTTGTGAGATAGAATGTTCTGTAAATTCCATCAAGGTTAAATGGGTTGATTAGCGATGTTTTTGCCCTTCATACCCTTCCTGAATTTCCAGGTACTTGATCTGTCCGTTACTTAGAGTGGAGTATTAATGTCCCCAATTAAAATCGTAAATAGAAGTACTTATTTTTGCTGTTCTGTTTTTGCCTTACATGTTTTTACTCTCTGTTGTTAGATGCATAGACATTTAGGATTATCATGCATTCGTGGAGAATTGGCCCTTTATCGTTATGTAATGCTACTCTTGAATTTGGTAGATATTCTTATTCTGATGCCTGCTTTGTCTGAAATTAATATGGATGTGGTAGCATTTTCTGATTAGCACTAGCAGTCAGAGTTCTCCAGAAAAACAGTACCAGATACCCACACCCCCATATCCCCACCCACATTGAGATTTACTTCAAGGAATTGGCTTACATGATTGTGGGGGCTGGCAGCAGATTTAAAATCTGTAGAACAGGTTGACAGGCTAGAAACTTTTGGGCAACAGCTGATGTTACAGTCTTAAGTGAGAATTTATTTCTCTAAGACCACCCTGACACTCTTTTTTTCCCCAGATACTAGATATTCAATCCAGGGTCTTCTCGTGGATCTCAATCTCAGCATCAAATCCCATTTTTATGTTCTGTTTTTGAGACAGGGTCTTGTCAATTTGCTGACTTGCTAGTGCTGGGGAAAAAACAGCAGAGTTTTTTTTTTTTCCCCACCTCAGCCCTGAAGAGGGCTCAGATTGCAGTTATGAAGCATGCAGCTTTAATGTAATGCTAAGAACCTTCAACTGATTTGGTGAAGCTCGCCATCCTCATTGTGAAAAGTGACTGTCTTTGCTTAAAGTCAGCTGACTACAAACTGCCTTTATGTCAACATCTAAATTACTGTTTGATTAAATACAATGTGTGCTGTACCCTAGCCAAGCTGACACATAAAGCTATCCAACTTAACTTTATCAACCCAACATCCATACATATATTTTTAAAAAAATAATTAATTGACAGAGTAACAAAGTCATATTTTTTCATAGCATAAAATCATCCTGGTTGCACTTGAAATATGTGTGCTAGCAAATACCCAGAAGGAGAATGCAAAGCCTGTGGGGAAGGTTCACTCTTCTCGTTCATGTTCTGTTACTTAAATACTGTGATGGAAAGTCAGCTGGTGTTAGCACCTGCTATGCTGTGTGATATGCAGGAGAAAAGCAGAGCCTGTGGGCTCCTGTGTAGGAAGAGCCACAGAGCCAGTGAGAAAGGGCTGGGGCTAGCCGTCAATATAGATTTCTTTGGCTCTTGTTACAAATTGACACGGATATGATGGTCAAAAAGAAAAGACGTGTGCGCGCGCGCACGTGTGTGTGTGTGTGTGTGTGTGTGTGTGTGTGTGTGGCACGGGGGTCTTAAGGTCAGGACTTTTACCATGAACTGTGCTCTTAGCCAATTTTGGGGGGTTTGATTTTGAGACAAGTTCTCACTAAGTTGCTAAATTGCCCTGGCTGGGCTTGAATTAATGATTCGCCTACCTGGGCCTCCCAGGGTGCTGGTATAACAAGACTGTGTCACCAGGACCAACATACATTACAAATTTTATAGTATTGGAGGCCAGAAGTACCTGGTTTCACGGGGTAAAGTCAAAGTGTTTGCAGGACTTTTTTCTTCTGGAGAGATGACCTCTTTCTTTGGCTGTAGCCCTGCTGTATGCTTCTGCCATTGCTGGCTGCCCAAAACTATGAGCTAAAATACATCTTTTCTCCTTTAAGTTGTGGATATCAGGTGTTCTGTCCCAACAACATAAAAGTAACTAAGACAAAAGCATCTGCATGTTCCAGGGTCTGGGACAGGAGCCTTGGGAGGGTGCACCCTCACTCCACCATCCGGCCCAGTCCAATCCCAGTCTTACCAAGGCGAGGGATGAGTGAAGGAATCATTTCCTATGTAGATCATCCTCACGAAGACTTGGGAAAGAGGAATAGCACAGACGTGAAAATAAATAAAATCCAAGCTAAGCCGGACCTGATACTTATTTCCTTTAATTCTTCTTGAGTGTGTTGTAGGTTTGTGCTTGGAGCCAGGCCTGGCCTTTCTCCCCTGCATCTGCCGTCACCCTTTCCTTCTCTGTTCCGTGTCAGGGGACTGATCGTGTAGAAGACTCTGCAAGTTCCAGAGCTTGCTACCTTCTGGCTGAATTCAGGCCACTGAGTACAGACAGTAGTAGGAGATTGGGAGGCACAAGGCAGAAAGTGCAACGAGGATTGTCCCCTCCTTTGACTTCCCACAGTTGTGTGATGCTGGCTACTGGTAGACAGACCTACTCTGATTCTGCCCAGTAACCTCTGGGATCTGCTAATTCCACCTGCTTCCCTTTGCCTTCGACCTAGGGCCAAAGGCAAGGGACAATGGGCTTCCTGTGTCTCCAGTCTCTGGGCTCTCTAAACCTTTGTGTTGAGCCTAGGCTTTTTAATCTTTGTGTTGAACTTCTTTCATCTCCCAGCAATATTCAAGTATTTATGTTGTAAATGGTGTGCATTGGTTATCCACCGCTAGTTAACAAATTCCCCCAAAGTTAGTAGCTCGAGAGAATCGTACGTGTTGTCTCACTGTGTTTGTGGCCAGGAATCAGATATGGCTCATGGCAATCCTCTGATTCTTCAGGTGTATAACTGGGGTTATCAAAATCCCAGAGTTCCGTTAAGAACTGCTGGCTCCCAGGCACATTCATAGTTTTCAGAAGGATTTAGTTCCTCTTGGGCTGCTGACCGGAGGGTCTCAGGTTCTCATGATCCGTTATCCAAGAGCCTCACTTACTTCCTTGTCACTTGGCCTTCTTTATTGGGCAGCTCCCAGCATAGCACCTTTCTTTTTCAGTCAAGGGAGACTGACACCAAGATGGATGTCACAGTCTGCAGTGTGTTCTTGGAAATGACATTTGACCCATCATTCTTGACCTGTTATGGCTATGGAAAAGAGGTCGCTGTGTCCCTCAATGAGGGGAGGAGATATCACCAGGACATGGGTATCACCAGGAGCAAGATCAGTGGGTGGCCTCAAGAAACACAGAATCTGCAGTGCACATCTTGAGGCCAGGTGACTTTGCACATCCTACTGCAAAGTGTTTCTTGGAACCATATTGGATTTAACCATTAAGTTCAGTCTCCACTGATGTGCTACTTTTTTGTGTCTCTTCTGTGTATGTGGAAAAAAATTTAAAAATGTATATTAGAGATCTTGCTACGCCTGGTCAGCATTTGGTGCTGCACTGGGTATTTAACTATCAGGAGTTTGTCCCTTCTCTGCCAGTGAAAACACTTGCAGCGGGAGAGTCCAAGTGCCTATGGAGCAGAGATGCTAGGTCGTATTCTGTCATGGAGGCTGGTGGAAGCATCTTCTGATCATAGAGTACACCCAGGTCCGCCAGCCCCAACAGCCACAGCAGTTGCACTTTGGAGAAAGGGTGCGTTTCTACTGTATTTAAAATGTGCCTACATGTGTACATTTGGAGTACTTGGCTTGCCCTTCAGAAGGGCATTTGGCTTCTCTCTGAAGGTCATATTGACTGCGGCGTGGTAATCCTCAGCACACAATCAATGAGTCCCGCTCCAGCTGATAAGCAGCCCTTTTGCGCATTCCCTCTTTGCTGGAATTGCATTCTACCAGTAATCCCCGCCTCATGAGCAGCTTAGCACTGGGGGGCCAGAAGGCTTGCAGAGTGGCTATGTTATCAGAGCCTCTGCAGCCCTTCATGTGAGATGTGTGCACTTGAGTCTCTTCAGAGCGGCCATTGCAAGTGATGGAGGGAATTTCTCCTGCTGAATTGTCATTTTCCAGAACAAGAGGAAAAGTTAATTTTTTTTTTGTCTGATATAGAGAGCAAAGAGTGGGGAGGGGGAATCAGAAACAGGAGTGTACTCTTCAGGTGATGTCCCCGTGGCCCACCTGAAGCCGGACCCTGCAGCACATGAAATCAGTAGTTGAACTTACTGATGACTAGTACACCCATGACCCAGTTGCCTTCCAGACACATAAGGCTATTGGAGGACAATTTAGGTCTAAATCGTAGCACACAACCCTGGAGAAACCTGATGTTGATCCTCATTGCTTCCTCTTCTGACCTTGGCGACACTGGTGGTGAAGAACTCCATGTAGTTTGAGCTACATGTTTCTTTTACCGTTCTGTTCAGCTTATGTCTTCCTGTGTGTTTATTCAGCCAGGCCTGTGAGGGTGGGCTCCACTCCTACAGGGGGGCACTTTTGCACACTGCCACATGGTAGACACCCGAAGCTGCTGTAACTAATAAAGGACTCACATGTGAGTTCACCCGAGGACCTGAGGTGTCACCCTCAGGTGTGTGTAAGTGGTGGACCCAGGACAGAGACCCCTGGCTTTCTTATTTTATTCATTTTTTTATCCAATGCCGTGATGCTGTGGGGATTTTGATAGGCACAGAGGTTAGAAAACATTCTGTGTCCTTGAAGATCTCATAGTGCAGTGGACAAGAGAGATGTATTTCAGATCATTATGGTTGAACACTTTCCCCATTGCCAGAGATGAGCTTGGGGTAGGGCGAGGACACAAGGGTGAGGAGACCCTAATGTAGTCCAGGGCATCTGGGAACGTGTACAGGAGCAGACTTTGTGCTGGATGTTGTATCCATTTCCCTCCTGGGTGAGGACATTGAGACAGATGCCCGTGCGTAGGAGAGCAGAGCCAGCAAGGTGCTCTTTGTCTTGGCAGCAAAAGCAGACAGGTGAGCCTTCCAGGAATTTCTGGCAAGCCTTCAAACACGAGGAGTTCTGCGCTCGCCTGCCACCCTGTTCCCAACACTGTCCATACCATGGCTGACTCCCCCTGTCCTGGAACAGTGTCGGAAACTGACTCCTTGTAGTTAACACGGAATTCCGCGTGCTGCATGGGTCAGCTCACGGTGGCCTGCGTTATGCTTTCCGTTGCTGCTGTCTGTGCTCTGCCTGTGAGATAGAGTTTATTGGATACAAGAACTATATCCTCAACCCATTTTTACTTCTAAGTTGAGCAAAGGACTCACTAAGCCGCTGAGTTGCCCAGGCTGAGCTCAAGCTTCAGCCCCCTGGAATGCTGGGAACACAGGCCTGTGCCACGGGGCCTGGCTGTGTGCAGCTGCTGCCTCTTTCCCTCATGTAGCATGCTTCTTTGTGGAATGTCTGTTCTGCCCTGTTCCCATGGGCCTCACTCGGCAGTTTACTGCCGTTCATCAGTGCAACCTGTGGATGGTGTGACATCACTTCCTTGTGCCTGAAATGGGGGCGTCTTTATTTTGGGAAAGATCTGCACCACACTGCTCCTCCTTCCACAGAAGGAGGTTTCCTAAAACCCTTGGGATCCAGGTACAGCTTCAATGAACTCATCACAGCTTCCAGGGGGCTAGGTGCACCTCAGATGAACCAGGCAGTGGGGAGCAGTGCTGTGGAACTATTTCATTTTCTTATAGGACCAAATTAAGCACAAACAACACCTACAGTGTGCAGCAAATAGTATTTTTAAATTAGAAAGGCAGTTTTATTTAGAAAGTTCAAATAGTAATAGATCAGATTTGATTGCACAAATCATCAGTTTCTTCCCGAATTGAATATTTTTCTTCAGTATAAAAAAAAATCTACTTAAAGTGATCATAATGTTTCTACTTGGAAATGATGTTAATCTATATCAATATAGTATAAGATTGTATATGTACAAAATTACATAAGTATATACATACACACACGTATACACACACGTACACACACACACACACACACACACACACACACACACACACACACCATTTTAAAAGCCAGTAATTAAAAACTATGAGAAAATGAAATTCACAGAGAAATAGTTGGAGCAAGAATTAAAATTCACCATGGGTTTCCTTTAGAACAGCTGACAAAATATGTAATCATGAATTCAAGACCTAATGCGCTGTAAGTCTGTGTTTGCGTAAACAATTTTTTTTTAGCTTTGCACCAGTGGCCCTTAATTATTTTGTCCCTTCAAGAATAAGCTACCACAATGTTAGCTTTTGCCAGTAACTAATACTTTTCTTCAGGCTCAAGTGCTTTAATCACTAAAATACGCTGAAAGCATCTTCAAGTCAAGACTGTGTGCCTGCACTTTAGGCTCTACCAACCTTCTTTGGCAATTTGCCTAGAAACCCAAAGCCACCTGTGATTTGCATATAAATGAACTTTGAAGAATTAAAAATAAACATACAGCCATAATATTTAGTTGTCTGCCTTTGTTCCTTGCTGTGGGACGAGGGTGGGCTGAGTATGTTCATTGGCCATGCAGCCCTGCAGTTGAGCAGGGCTTACTGCAGCTGCACTTAGCAGCAGAGACTTCACAGGTGGTGGTTTTGTAGGCGAGGAGGATCATACCGAAGCGGGGAAGTTACAGAGAGCTTCATGGAGGCAGTAGCAGTGTTATGTAATAGCTATGGGCTCCATTCTTTTGGAATTATGAGTGTTACAAAGGACCATAAATATCATGGTCCTGGCATATTAGTCAGGACAGGCTCAGTGACGCTGTTGTAACAGACGATCCTCGAATTGCCATGACTGATAGCAGGGCTGTATTTTTTGTTCATGTGGCATTGCTGTCATATATGATTGGCTGTGCTCTGGCTAAATCCTTTCTTCCATATCCCTGGCCAAAGCAGCATTTCCATCTGAAATATTGCTTGGTGCATGGTGAATGGAAGGGGCAGTCTGGAGAATCATGTCATGGTGCTGTATGTTTCTGCTCACGGAAGGCTTGTGTCATACTTACTGGTCCCACTTTGGCCTGACCTCTTGTCAGCTGGATAGGGAATAGGCCACAAGGACAAGTCCAAGCTTGAGGTCAAAGGAACAGAAAAGTGTCACTGACATGTGAGTTGGTATCGTGAATATCTAGGAACAGGGAGTATAACTTACCATATTTAGGTCTCTCTGACTCAGATTTCTTTAATTTTACATATAGTATATATTTTTTAAAAATCTAAACCAATCTCTTTCCAAGCAAGTGTTCATTTGCTTGGCAGCTTGGTCCTTGCTGCGTCACCTCCGAAGTGTGGAGTTCTGTCCGGATGATTCTTTTGGCTGAGCTCAGGTAGTCTGGTACCTAGGTATCCACCATGTACATCTGGGGTGTCCCCATAATGTATCCTGAGAGTCTTGCCTTCTGTGTTCTCTTTGTACAGCAGATTCTGTCCCCCAGCTGCGTCCCAGCCATAGGTTGTTGCCGTAGTGTGAACTGACACTTAGGACACAACTTTGTATGTTGATGGCATTTGGAGATAGGAGCTTTGAGAGGTGATCAGGTCATGGGAAGGATTAATCCACTATAACCCATTCTCAAGTTAATGCATTTATGGATCGATGGTGTAGCAGATCATTGGCTTATCTCTGAGGTGGCTTTGCTACCAAAGGGAGCCCTTTCTGGCCCTCTTGCTTTAGCTCAACTTGTGATGCCATCTGCTGTGTGATGTCCTCTGCCATGTGTTACAGCTCAAAATTGCTTGCCAGCTACTGATATTGGGCCATGTTGCTGGACTTTCCAGTCTCAAACCTTCTGTTGTTATAGAAGCAGAAAATGAGTTAGGACAGCCACCATGCATGGGAGTGTCCCCTGTGTCAGCTTATGCTTGTGTTATCTTGGACACACCCAAACTTTCACCTGGCTCCTGCTTCAGGCACGTCTGCTTGGAGTACCTGCCAGTTTGGGTTCTCACAGCTTCCCCTTCTGGTACTCAGTGCACTTGTTCAGTGGCCAGACCTTTCACCACTACCACATTGTTTTTTCTGAGACCCTAGGAATCTTTTGCAAATAGAATTCTGAGGTCCTGTCTTGATATTTCAGAGTTATAAAAAGAGAATGCAAATTCAATTTTTACAATGGCCATGTTTAAAACTTCCTGAGCCCTCAGGAGATCACAGTCCAAAAATTTCAACAGAAGTCATGTGTATTGAGAGATACATTCAATAGTAGTCTGTAATGAAATATTAAAAAATTGAAACAGAAAATGTTCACTTTCTATATTTAATAAAATACATGATTTTATTTTTTCATTATGATATAGGAATTATTAAGGAAATATATCTCTTGTAGACAATATGCTATTGAATATCTCACACCATAAAGAAACATGTTATAACCAAATTGACAGCGTAAATATTGTGAATTAGCAGTCACATACAAATGAACAGCTATCCATAACTTTGAACCAATGCATTTGATACATAGACATGTTACAGTGACACATACATGTCTATTTATAGCAGCAAAACACATAACAACAACTAAATCATGGAGGTAGCTGATATGTCCATCAACAGATGAATGGATAAAAATATGTAGTATAAGTGCTACTTTACCATGAAGAAGTATAGATGGGAATCATTTGTGGAAAAATGGATGCAACTTGAGATCATTAAGCTTAGCAGAGTACATCAGATGTAAAAAAACTGAATATCACATAGTTTCTCTAATATGAGAAACTTACAAGTATAAATAAGTGAAAGAGTAAAGTTTAAAAGTGATGGTAGGAAACAAGGAGACCATTTTTATAGAGAGGAGAGGGGGGTGGGGGAGGGAGGACAAAAAGATGGAGCGGGAGGTAAAGCTAACTTACAACGTGTCATGTGTATGTAGCTCTTCCTCAGGTTTAATGTAACTTTTGTATCACAAATAACTATTAACGAATAATTGTAGGAAAAAGCAGTTGACATTGTTCAGTATTCTCTGGTGACATTGGAGTGCAAACTTGCCCTATATGAACTACTTAGAATATATCAATATGCATTTAGTGTTTTAGGCATCCTCTGTCAACTGCATTTGGTTACTGAATTTATTGACAGGATTCCCATGAGAACTCTGCACCCTCCTCAGCTCTGAACTTGCTCACCCTGGCCTCTCTGGTCCTGGAGGGAGGAGTGCTCTACTCAGCACCCCGTGTTTCTTTCCCTGCCTTCAGACTTAGTTCACCCACTCATCATCCCTTAGTGGCTGTGTTAATCAGCATTCCTGTTGCTGTGTCCAAATACCTGACATATACCACTATAAAAAGGTTTATTTTAATCTATAATTTCAGTAGTTTCAGCTTATAATTAGCTTCCACCAAGGTGGAAACATCATAGCATGGAAAAGCTACCATTTCATGGGATCCAGGAAGCAAAGGTCAGGGAAGAGCCTGAGGAAAGGGCCAGTGATGAGATATGGACCTCAAAGTCACTTGTTCTGTATAGACCCACCTTTTGATAGCTCATCCAGCCATGAACTCATCCATGGGTTACTCCACTGACAACACAAGAGTCCTCACAACCCAGTTACATCACCATGAGTTTCTACACTTGATCTTAGTGGAAAGGCTGAGGAATGATTCTTAAACCAGCCATGTTGACAGTTGAGATTAACACAGTGATTTCCTCCTTACTCACCTGGGACAACATGTAATGTCAGCAGTCCAGAATGTCATCACTGATCCTTCCTGCTCACCCAGCTTTCCACCCCCACTTATCCTTTAGGCCCCTCTCACATGCTGAAACACGCCCAGGCCACCCTACTTCCCCGGGCTCTGCATCCTTACAGACGATAGCACGTGGTACTCTCTTTTAACTGTACTTCTCTTTCCTGGCTGCTCACAAAAATTCCTGCTTTTCTTTTAAAACTCAGTTTAGAGTTATTGATTCCTCATAGAGAAAGTTGAGCACTTTCTTTTTTCATAACCTACAGAGACCCACATTGAAAGCCTTCGAAGGATTCAGCCTTCTGGTCTGGTCTTGAAGGACCCATCCTCACTATATCAAATGTCCGTGTCTCTGTGGTTCTGAGATGGTTCCTGGGGATCAGGAAGCAAACAAATGCAGACTGCTCGAGATTCTGCCAAGATTCAGGCTGGGTGTGTTTTGATTGCAGTTCCTTTAGTCCTCCTTAATCCTCCTGATAACAGTATTACTATCATAACAAGTATTGTCAAAATGAGGTTCAAAGAGTTGAAGGACTCAATCATGTTGCATCACCAGGAAGTATTAAGAGTCTGTGTCTTTAAGTTGTGCTACACTGTTCCTCAGGAGATCCACACTTCTGTCTAAAGATATGCAAAGCAAAGATTGGAATTAATAATGTTCGTGATTTTCATTTAGAATACATTAGTGTCACAGCCTCTCCATGGATTCTTTTACTTATTTTTGTGTGGATGGCAGACTACAGTGTGGCTGTCATACCCTGGTGACCCCTGGGTTCAGTGGTCTCTGAGAATGGCCGAAAACACTAGCGTTTTGACCAAAGCTATGGTAGTCTTCTCCCAACTTGGGTAAAGTATGGTTATGAATAATTTCCAATTGCAGGTGACTAGATCTGTTCCTTTTAGTGCCCAGAGCATAATTATCAAGTCATAAACACACGTGAAAGCTACCAAGCCACTCATGACTAAGCCACCCAATTTTGCCTGGTATTTTTATATTTTTTCTGTGTATATAAGTCTGTGAAAGATAAGTTATGTTTGTTATACATATACTTAATTTTATTACTTGAACAGGATTGTACCTGAAAATAAAGAAATCAGGATAGAGTTGTATCATCAATTAAAATTATTATGTATGGCTTAATGAGAATCCTGCAGTCTTTGGAGGTAGATTTTAATAGTACTGTTGATTGAAAGGAGAGATGAATTAATCATAATTGCTTTTAATGAACAGAGCCTTTTATGAGATTACAAGAGATTCTTTCAAGAAATCTTCTAAAGCACTTCTATAACCCTTTTTCAATAAACTGAGTTGTTAGGCCAAGGAAACCAAACTTTTCTCTTTAATCAACATTTTAATTCTACTGTTGTTAAGAAAATCCATCTTAAAATGAGAGTCTGGGATTCTGTGTCTTTTTCCATAAAAGCAGTATTTTGAAGCTTGACAGGCTCTTGTGCAACATCTTCGCACATGTCAAATCCAAGAATTGTGAGTCTTTATTTCTTGCAAATCTTAGTGTTTTTTTTTCCATTGTGAGGGATTAGAATCATTCAAATATCGATTTAAGAATATTAAAATAAATTGGATCTGCTATACCTTACCTGTTTGAAAGTCTTTGTAAACACACAATTTCTTGTTGTAAGAAATATGGAAATATTTCCTGAACACGGGACTTTTCTATGTATGTTCTCTTGTAGCTTCTACTGATTCTCTTTCTGGTCATGCAAGTCAGATTGTCGAAGGAGCTTGGAAGAAAGATGCGATTTTTTGTTTTATTTTTGCTTGCAATACTGGGGATCAAATCCAAGGCTTCACAGATGATAGGCAAGAGCTCTACCACTGATCTGTGCCTTTGTCCCTGAAAGACATGTGTTAAATAGATTCTCTGCATAATGTTCCATTATTTTGAGCCATAAATGTACTGGATTAACTTGCCTACTCTAACTTTTAGGATATTTCAGGAGGTTTTTTTTTTGTAAGGCTGTATTTTTTAGCTTGCCATTTTGTACTAAAGACTTAGAACCAGTATAGAGTATTTTAAAATAATCTACTGGTAATACTTTGCTTGTTATTCTTTTTAAATGGAATGAATTGTGGCATACTCGTCATCCTCTTCTTGGAGGAAGGGCAAGTCATTTCTGGCAATGAACTGGGGTCTTCAGCTAGAGGGGTGGGTGGTGGGCCTGCAGGTGAAACTTCTTCTGTATTTCGAGCTGCTGCCCGTCACTCATGTGACCATTTCTGCTCCGTTCCCTGTTGGCATCAGATAATCACAGGAGCCCAAATGCTGTGATCCACTGTGCCTGTGAGGGTTCTGGGTTGCATGATCCTTTTCGAAGTTCAGTGCCAGTGAATGATCTGAGGTGTAGCTGAGGCAGTATTGCTAGTGTACCTCCATCTGTGGAAGAAATGATCTTCCACAAAACAGGTCCCTGTTGCCTAAGGATTGGGGATTGCTGCTTTAAATGACCCTCACTTTTCTTTGGTAACAAGTAGAAGGGTAAGAGGAATATTCCCGGGGGCCTTGTGAGAAGGATCCTGGGACTTGGCAAGGTGGCCCCAGTTGGCCGTGCAGGACCATAGCTGTCAGAGGGATAAACGATGGCATTCCCCCAAGCAGCACTTGGCAAACACCAGTACCCCATGATGTTCATTAGGGGAGGTAGAAAGTAGGAGCACCACGACATCTTTCATTTGCTTCTCAGAATGGAAGGGAAATGTGGGAAAAGAGTAGACGTGACCAGACTTCGGGAATGGCGACATTCTTGCTAGGATTACTATGAAAAATCCCACTGTGGCAAGTAAAACTACGGAGTACTTTTACTGATACCTTGCTCACACCTATCTTGTGTCTGTGGGTAAGGCATCGAAGCAAAAATTAGAAACATGTACATGATGAGATGACCAAACACAGGAAGATGATTCTGTTGGTTATTTCAGTGCTACAGCTAGTTATGCCAAGGCTGTGTATAGGAAAGAAAATGATTCGTCAGATTTTGAACTTGAATAAATTTGTAGTTCTCTTCTTTCATGCTAAAAGTAAAAAGATTTGCCTTGATTTTTAAAATATAAGCATCAATCTGAGTACTTTTATCCTACATGATACTGCTTGAGCCCTCGAATGATAGTCTGAACATTGAACATATTTTTGCATTTTCACCATAATGAAGACAATATGCTGTTCTTAATAAAGAATGGCTATTTGGGGATGGGAAGTACATATTTGATTATAATGACAACCACCAAATGTTTACTTCGCTACAAAGAAGAGTCTGAGTGGGGTTTGGCTGAAATGTGTGTTTCCTTATGATGGGTCTTTTGAAGAAATTCATGTACTAATTTCAGGGAGACTTGAGAACTGCTCTATTAAAGCACAGTTATGTCATCTGGGCCACTTCCATTGAGGGGTTTCTGAAAGCCCCAGCCAAGGGACTCTTGGGTGGAAGTCGCATCATTGTATGGGTGAGGGATTCCTTCTCATTTTAGACTCTGAATGGATATGCAGGCCCAGGTCATGTGGTTCTCAGTAGATTATTTCCCAGGGTCTTAGGGATCTTTTGAATGTCTGTGGAACATTTATACATGTGCAGATGTTTCAGTGGTGTTCACTAGGTACTTAATGGATCTCATTAGCTATTTCAGTGAAATACTTCCTATGTATGCAACTGTTTTAATGGTTTTCATTAGATCTGCAGAGCAGCCAGTGACTGCAAGAGATGGGACAGGATCTGAAAATCATCCCACTATCTCCTTCCCACCTGGTCCTCTCTCAGCTTTTCAGTGGTCATTCCAGGTGCATCTCCAGCACCCCCAAGATGGAGGAAGGAAGTGGTGCTATTATGCTCAATTTGTCCTCGGATCAAAGGCCAGGTGTCCTTGGAGATACCTGAGTACACGTGGGGTTCATCTGAGTGACTCTTTGTACTTGGATGTTTTAAAATACATCTTGAAAGACAGGTCTGGTGGCACCAGCTTAGTGAAGCAAAAAGATGGCAAGTTCAGATCCATGCTGGCCAACTTAGTAGCTTAGTGAGATTCCTTCTCAGAGGCAGAAATGCAAATGGGCTGGGATGTATCTAGGCGTAAAGGTCCTGAGTTCAATTCTCAGTGCCAGAAGAAAAAGGGAGTCCAACTCCTTATTGCACAGTAGTTCCGCTGGATTCTCCTCCGGCCTACTGAGGTCTCTTCTCTGAAAAGCTGACTGTGTGGAACAAAGAGAGGGTGTTTGTCACATGGGAGTGAGACGTGAGATGCATCTCGCGCCTTCCTCTAGGCGTATTTATGGAGAGCCTGCTATGTAGCTGAGTGAGTGCTCTCGAGGGTCTGCCCTCGAACCAACTTGGACCATGTCAGTGAAACTCAATACTCAGCTCATGTGAGTTTCAGAGTAAGTAAATTTTTGACTAATTGTTCAGACTGCTGGCTTCGTTATTGGTAAATGTGGATTCATGGTATAGTTTCAGTTGCTTAAATTTCAATCAAAAAGCTTATACTTTGCTTGGTACTTATTGTATGTTAGGGATATCTATTTAAATGTAATTTTATTTCCTCTGAGTCAAGAAGCAATGTAAATCTAAATACATACTAGCCAATTTAAAAAGTTTTTAAAGTGAAAGAATTGGGTACTTTCATAAGATATATAATTTACTCCAGGAATATTACATTTCTGGCTCTCGAGGGGCCATTTGTATCTTAGAATAAGGGTAGTTATACAGTTTTCATTTACCTTTGTATTTTTTTCATTTTCATATATTTTTTAATGGTGGAGGCTTAGTTTTTAACTCCAGTTTAATTTGGGATAAGGATCTCCTTACATGCACAGATACATGCGTGTGTGCGCGTGCACACACACACACACACACACACTCACAGTCATGCTCACATACCTTTGCACATGGACATGATTCTTAGATAATGAAATAAAAAATAACATGGATACAGGCAATACTTAGGATGATGTTAGCCTCATGAATTATATGGGAATTGTTCAACATAGTGGCCTTGAGAAACTAGCTATTTAAAATTAAATTTAAGGTAAATGTGATAAAATCTCAGTTTCTCCACCACATGAGCCACACTTTGTGTATTTTGCAGTGACTTGTGGCTAGCGCACGCATGCACAGACTGTGATGTACTGTGTTACCGGCCTCCTGTCACTCCACATTCAGGTGTTTGCTAATCATTCAGTGTCATAAACACTGCTGTAGTGAACAGCCATATCTATAGATTTTTGCACCCAGGTATTTTTTTATCTCCTCAAGGCAAAGGTATCCATCATCGTTTAATGAATATTCATAGAGAAGCTGTCATGTGCCTGCAACTGCTTTGCAGAAATAAATAAAGTAGTTAAAAATCCTTGGCATTGAAGGAGCTATACTCTAGGAAATAAATAGTTTACACTTAAAAATAAATGATTACATGAATGAATAAATGACAACTGTATGAATAAATTTCTATCCAGAGCGTACCAGTTGAACTGTTGGTTTGTTGGGCAACATCTGCCCCATTGTGCACGTTCTTAATTTGCCTGTGATAATTTTGGCCTATGTGACATTTCAACATGACATTCCTAATTTTTAAAAATATTTTACTCTATGGTTCTTGCCTTTGTGTTTCCTCTAGGCCCGAAGAGAATGAACCAGAAAGGAAAGGATGATCATTTCAGTGCACTGAGATAAAATAAAATTTTTTCAGTTTACAAAGATGTGTCTTTAAGAGTAAAGAACTAGTCAAGACCAGAAGAAAGTATTAGTTCTCTCTCCACAAATCATGCCATGAACAAATAAGTATATGTGGACAGGATATGAAATGCATTTTAAAGTGAGGGCATCTAAATGACATATGAACAAGGAAAGAGATGTTCAACCTGCCCAGTAATTAGAGAAAGGAATGGAATAATAAGGAGAGACAATGTCATAGCTATCAGACTGGTGACATTTTAAAGTCTCATATACCTACAGTGGGATTGCATTAAAAAAAAAAGGATATCAAACTGCAAGACTTAGCTTGAAGATATGTTGATACTCCTCTTGGAAATTGAAATGTCACTTGCTTAATACCTGACAAGCCTATACCCAGTGTCTCCAAGGAGTCTGGCTCCAGAGCATGCACTTCAACATAGTTTATCGTAGTAATCAGTTGAAATAATTGATAGCCAGTGTTCATTAGTAGGCCAATGAATAATGAGCCTAGAGTATATTCAAAGGCAGAAGCTGTTGTCAGAAAGCAGTGTGAGGACCTAGATCTATAGACTGTAGCCAAGACACAGATCCTGAGCCTCAAACTGAGTCAAAAATAGCAAATTCCCAAAACTTGGGCTTATGGCAGGACTCCCACCCTTTTGTGGTACTTGAGGGCCTTCATCTCAAGCTGTATAGCCCCAGCCCTTTGTTAGATTTGATTGTCAGGCACAGTCATGCTAGATTACCCAGGCTACTCTCCAACTTGCAGTTCTCTTGCCTCAGTCTCCCAGAATTCTGGGATTGCAGGCCTGTACTGTTACATCCGGGGAGGATGTCATTTCATGAGAAAGAGGTACTCAGAGCCTCCGGCTTTTAGGGTGACATCCTCAGGTCAGTGGGTGGAGGCCTGAATGTGCATGCCCTGTGGAGCAGAGGAGCAGAGTGGGCGGGTGTTTTCACCTCGGTCGCCGCTGCCTTTGCGACTTCTGCCGAAGCTTCTGCAAGGCTCCTGGTGATTGCTAGTATTCCTTCGTCTGTGCGTTTCTAGAAGAAAAATAAAGAATAACAAACATTTTCCGGCCTATGTTGGAAAATGCCATTTAGAAATGTTGTTATGTCATACCTACATAGAAGTAACTGTCTGAATTTCTTTGAGTGGTGCTTCTTCTTTCTGCCCACATTCAATACTCAGGTGTCATTTTGAGCATAATCTTTGAAAGTCTTGACCCTGAGGCTTCTGGATGGACCTGAGTTGAAGATACTAGTGTGTTTCAGATGCAGAAAAGGAAGTGCTGGTCTGGTTCACTAACATTTTTTGAATATTTAGGTTGTATATTTTATCTTAAATAATATATTAGCTTGCTAATTTCTTTCCACTGTTGCATCTTTAGTCTGACCCCTTTCTCCGCATTCTGTGACAGCCAGATGACCGACTGGGTGGCTGAGTGCTATAGTTGTTCTAAACAAAGACTTGCCTCATTTTGCCCATGAGCTCATCACAGTCACAACCCGTACAAAAAGAAGGTACTTTGTTGAAACTGATTGTTTAGAGTAATTCTGATTTCTTGTGATACTTATGGCCACATTCTTCTCGATGCTGTTTTCTTGATGTGAAAATGAATGTAATTAGCTGCATCACCTAGGAGCTGAGTCCTGTAGAGCGCACTCTCTGTCTCCACAGTCACGATGGTCTTTCTTCCCTTGAATGTGGTAGCTTCACTTATGCTTTTTTTTTTTTTTTTGAGACAGTGTCTCACTCTGTAGCCCAGGCTGGTCCTAAACTCACTGTGGAGCCAAGGCTGGCCTCGGAATCACAGCACTCCTACTGTTTCAGCCTCCTGTGCTGGGATTATAGGCGTGCACCACCACACTTACATGGCGCTGGGGAACTGACTCAGGTTCCCAGCGCCTTCCTCAGCACTTGCTAGCCAAGCACATTCACCTCTGACCCACTCCTCCAGCCCGCTCCACCTACTCGAATAGCACATTTCTATAAACCCAGATTTATGGGGCTGGTTATCCGTCATGTGGTACCATTTCTTTGTGCTCCATGCACCGCTGTAACCATGCAGCATAAGGACATATTTATTGGCTGATTAAGAAAACAGAGAATTCACCTTTTTTGTAATGAAGGAATTATTTAGAGAAGTGTACCTTAGAGGAATTGAGAAGCTCTCACTTGAAGCAGGGACAACGACAGTGGTGCTCTGTCGCCTTGCCGCATGTCTGGAGGGGTGCCCCAGGCACTGTTAGAGACACTCTGAGGACCCTGCTGTCCTCACAGCGCCACTGGACGGCATGGAAAGGGTGGCGTGATTTCCCCGAGGGCACCCTGCTAGCAGGTAGCAGCATCGACAGCGCCCAAGGCCCGGGCTTGTGTTCAGTCTGAACATCATGCCTCCTCCCCAAATGCTCGTCACTCTGTGGTCAGTCACTGTTTCCAGGGACAGTGGGCTGCTTCCTCTGCACCTGAAATGTTCCCTAGCCCTGCAACCTATGAAGGTCCCTGGCCTTGGAGGAAAGTCCACTGGACATCATTTCCTTGGATTCCAGGCACTGCGACTGCCCGAGAGAGCTCAGGTATACCACTGTGGTGTTCCCCAAAGAAAACAGGAGCTTTATTTTTCTCTTGATTATTCACGGCAACACCTGTACCTCCTTACAAGAGATGATTCTTTTAGTAGGTACTGAGACCATGAAAGGTGGCGAGTTCAAGAAAGCGCGATCGAAGTGGAGGCGCTCCACATTTCACACCCATTGTACATCTCAGAGTCACTTAATTGCACGGACTGTCTTCTGTTCTTGCTTACTCTTGACAAGGAGAAGCATCAGCAGGTAGAAATGACTCCCATCCGTGTCAGAGGCTGAGAGGAGCAGAAAACACACGTGCCACGGCTGGTCTGCGGACACGTGGAAGTTAGCCGTGGGTCTGCTTGATGTTACTTGAGAGCCCTTCAAAGCACACATAAATGAAATGCTGGGTAACTCATTAGAACTTTAATCAAAAGTGCTTTGGTTTATTTTCAAGGCTGGGGAAATAAATGCAGAAGCCAAGAGTGTGCATCAGGCAGCGTTCTGGTAAGCTAAAATTGTTGCAGAACTGGACACAGACTCCCGTGGCCTCCGTTTATTTTTATGGCATCCACTTCAGTGTCCACAGGGAAAAGAATAATGCATCAGTAACCACCACTTTAAACTGTTTATTTTCTCTAGTGTTAGTTTGCTTCTCAATATTTGGAAATAGACTGGAGAGACCAAACTGCAAAACATCCAAAGGCAGCTCCCGCTCTTGTAGTTAGAGCTACAAAGACAATTCACTTCAGGCCAGTGGCTGCTGTAGTTCTAAAAACAAGGGTCACCCGGTTCTGTCACAACATGCATCGTACCTGCCACATGTGTTCACAGACCCAAGTCTCCAAGATGTCCCTGCAGAGAAGGCTCTTGTGTCCAGGTGGTCTTGGGAATTGGCCACATACTCTGCTCCCCTTGGAACCCCATTGTCAGTGAGACATTAGTGACTCTTGGAGCTCCTGGGCTGAGTCCTGAGAGGGTCAGCTTTTCCCAGTGTATCCACAATATCAACCTTCTGATGAACAGGACCACCACCAAGCCACAATCAATAATCCTTGACTGGTACCACGAAGGGTGATGAATTCAGTAAAGCTCCAGACTGAATCCAGGTTTGACCATGGTAATATCTTGCCAGTAATAGCAGCCTGCATTTCTTAGAACAAGCTTTGAAAAACTTAACTTGGCTTAATCCAAATGAAAGAAACAATAGAAATCAAGTTGTGTGTTTCTGATAATGAGCAAAAGGTGCATTACAAAAGGGATTTTTTTTTTTTTGTCCTGGAGAAAACAATTGCAAGGGTGTGCAACAGGGGATGAGGATTTGGGCTCAGCAAGGAAGAACCTGGGGGGGGGGGGGGTGGACAGCACATTTGAAGGGGGCTATAACATGGTCATGTGTGAGGCTGTCCACATCAGCATTCAGAGAAACAGCGGCATTGTTCGTATGAGTCACGGAGCACCCCGGATGCCATTTTCTTCCAAGTGAGTTTTCACAAGTGAACCCTGCTTTGTGGATGCAAACTCTGGGTTCCTCGGAGGCTCTGTCTCCCTAGGTCACAAGCTAAGAGTGCAGCCTGAGCTTTCCCAGAAGCAAAATGACAGAATTGATCACTGCATGACTTTGTCTAATATTCTAGGATTTACCAGGCAAGTTCTAAAATGGTCTCTGGAGCTTTTCAGATATTATAGTGTTTTGGCCTGGGGAAAAATGTAACAATAATGGTTTATAACCCTTATTACAGAATGTGTGAATCGATTTCAAATTATCTTTGTGGAAAATACATTTTAAAATAATTCCAGAGAGATTATACTAATCTCATTATGATTTAATAATTTAATGAACAGATTATATAAATAATTCTGTCACTTAGCTCATATTACAATTGGATGGTTCTTTTTAACCTTTGTCTGTTACTGGCAGCATGCTTAAGCATGCTGTAATCATGTTTTTCTCTACTATTTGGAGAAGAAATTAGATGAAATTTTCAAACTATCTCAGTGGAAACTATCTTTTGTGTGCCATGTTTTTTTCTGTAAGTGTTTATGTATTTGTGTGTGTGTGTGTGTGTGTGTGTGTGTGTGTGTGTGTGTGTGTGTGTGTTTGTGTGTGTGTAGTGCTAGCGATTCAACCCCGGATGTCATGCATCCAAGCAGGTGCCACGCCCGTGAGCTGCACCCTCAGCCCACGCTTTGATGTTTGTAATGCACCTTAAGTACATGCGGCTTGGCGAGTTACATCATCTGTCTAATCTGTATTTATATCTATAGCCTCATCTGTATCTATATGTATAGATAGATAGCATTTGGATATTTTTATTTTTGGGTAAGTTTTTCTTTTATTTATACATATTTCCTCCAGGTGCAATTATTTTATAGCTAGACCATCTGGAGGCTGTCATGGCGGTCCTGCTTTCTAATACATTAACTTCGTGTGTCACCAGCTCTGCTCTTTGCCTCTCCACATTCTTGGTCTCTGGAAGGTCTAGTCACCTCCGTGAACCCTTTAGTAAGATCAGTTTCAGAGAAAGTTAAAGGATTGTGCATGTTGTTATTCTTAAGGCTGATGCAGGAATTAGTGTGTTGACAGTTCTGTCTTTCTGAAAAAAAGAAGAATGAATTTCTCTTGTGTTATGGGAATTAATGCCATCTAAGTGCCCAGGGTGACACCCAGAATGGAGGGTGAATTTATGGGAGTTCTCGTGGAAGGGACAATGGCGTCCAGGGCTGGAAGCGTTGGTGCGAGACCAAGGTTTTTGCTCCTGGAAATTTCTGCAAGAATAGCTTACCAGAAAAGCTTGTGTTTTATATAGCTGCTGTTGTCAGACCTGAAATTGTCTCCTTCTTCACGATGAAATAGGGACTTTAGCATTTCCTAATTAAATCATGGAACATTCACTGTCTTTATAACACAACTCATGAGAGAGATGAGAGAGATGAGCACTTACTTGATTCAACTGACATCTATTCTAGGAAAAAAAAAGGTCTTTTTTTTTTCCTAGCTGCTGAGCATCCTCTGAGTTGTGCATGAGGTATATTTTTTTCTCATTGTGTTAGCCTAAGCATCAGGAGTCAGGCAGGAATCTGAGAAGATTTCTCTTCCTTTTCAGTTACATTGGGACAGTGGACCTGTGCTGCCTATTCATGGGCTGTTTGCCAAGCAAACCAATGACTCTGGTAGAACTTTGATCATCATGTGTTAATGACAAGCCGTTCTGTATTATGGTCATGGCTGTAGATGGCAATGTCTCATCTAGGGTCCATGTGGTCCCATGGAGGGTGGACATGGAAACAGGCGGTTCCAGTTTCATGTAAGCAGCAAAGTGCTCAAAATGCCATGCAGCTCCAAAGAGGGAGCTTCTTGATGCCCAGGGAAGGCAGAGGTAGCTCCAAAGAAATGGCCTCAGGCGGAACTACGCAGAAACACAGAGCTCAAAGGTTACAGGTGTGGTCAGGGGCTTACACCTGGTCATGGTGGTATGGCCTGGCTGGTGGGTGTGGGAAAGTTCTTACGTATGATGAGTAAGACAGACTTAAGGTCATGAAAAATACATGCAGTCTATGACAAGAAATTTGGCCTTCATGGTAATCATTCAAGAAATCATTACTGTTTTAAACAGTGGATGGAAGGATATGGCCCAAAATTCCTGGAAAACACACCAACACTCCATAGTTGCTGCCCTTGTAGCTAATTAAAATTTGTCATTTGCCCAATCCTCTAGATTAGCTGACTCCTGTTGAGTATCCTATCCTGAGTCTCCAACCAATTTGGAATAGACAGTTTCTAAAGCTTGAATTTTCATATCTCATGGATTTGACTTCTTACCTAATGTGTCTATGGAACTGTTGTCCCTGACACGGCTTTAGTTCCCCAGCTTCAGTCCAAAATAGTGAACTGCTCAGCTTTAAGAAGGAAGGAAAAAATGATTGGTCATCTGTCTTTGGAGAAGCAAAGAGAACCAATGCTGTTGACCTAGGCATGATTATGGAAAATTAATTCTGAAATAAATTGTGTTGTTTGAGTCCTCAAATATAGGTAAATTTATTTCAATTTGAAAATGAAGAAATGCCAATAGGCAAAGAGTAATTGTTTTTAAATTTAGTTTTATTTTCAATATAAATGAATTACAGATTAATAACATGTTGAGAACATACAACTTAGGGAATTGTGCTGGGATAGCTCACATTTAACTTCTTTTTTCCTTTCTCTTATCCTTTCCCTCTCCTTCCTCCGTCCTGCTCTCAGAGTCTCCTCCCTTTCTTAGTTGCCCGTCTCCCCTCTTCCTACCTCATCTACAAGAAATTGGGGGAAAACATCACAACATGTGCTTGAAGAAGTGTAGGCAGGAGGGATCCTGGAAATGGCCTGTTGATGCGCTCCACTGTGTAAATTAGATGAGCCTCCTGGAGTAACACAGCACGCTGCTCTAGTTAATGGTAAAGTGTAGATATGTAAACCATTTATTATCATTATCCAGCTTTCTGTGCTGCACACAGTTGTAGGAACTATAGTTTTGCAAGCCTGTCAGCACGGTGGCTTGTTTACACCAACATCTTTCCAAGGTTCTGAGTCACTCATTTCGCTAGGGCATTATGATGCATACAGTGCCACAATGAGGTAGGGATTTCTCAGTTCCATTTCATCTTGTAGACCATGCTGGTGCATAGGGTCTGTTGTTGGCTGAAGTATCATTGTCCTGCACAGGACAGGCACAGTAGTATGTGGACCTGAGATTCATGCGAAAGAATTATCTCATCCTCCAACCATGACCTTGAAGTTAGATCCCCCGTTAGGAGGACAAACTGGTATAACATTGTAGTGACCTTCATGTGTAGAATGTTCTTGGGTCACCAGTGAAGTTTGAAATCATGTATCACCTAATGTAATTCATTACAATTAAAGATGTTCAACAAATAGTGATAAAGGTAACAGTATGGAACTTTGGAGCATGAAGTGCTTCTGGGTTCACTTTACTCATTTTTCAGAAATTAATTAATTAATTTGGTGCTAAGGGTCCCACCCAAGGAGTTGCCACCAAGCTAATACCTGCAGACTGCATTTTTGCATGTATTTTTCCTCATTTATTTTTGAAGTAAATTTTAGCAGTTAACGGCCTGTTCCTTCTCCTTTGTTGATTAAGCTCACAGTTGTTTCTCAAAAAATATTTCTAAAATTTAGAACTTCCAGAGTCAAAGCAATAGTTATTCTAGTGCTATGCATACCTTGGATAAAACCATTTGTTTCATGTGGGCTGTTTTGGAATGGGGCTAACTTCTACTAATCCAATAATGGATCCTTCTAAAAATGTAATTGAAACTGTATTTTTAGAATCAAGTAAGTTGCATGCATCATCTTGAATGAAATGTTCTATTTTAGTACTGATGCTGAAAATTTATAATTTGCCATGAATAATCAAATGTTTTATTAAAACAGAATCAGTGTTTTTAAAACAAATTACTTCTGACACTTTGTTGGTTTCGGTAGTTAAGAGATGGTGAGCCAGTCTCTGTGCTGTCTGTGCCTTTGTGGGTCTGTGTGAGTAGTTTTGGCAAATGGATATATGCTTTCTTCTATTTTCTAAAGCAACAAGAAAGTGTTATTCAGAGTGAAATATTTGGAAACTGGACCTCTGATAGTGGTGCTGTGGATTTTAGACTTTGTTACCAGACGTGTGTGTGTTGGAGCATCCTCTTTTACCCTCCTCGTGGCTCTCACGGAAGTAGTGCCAAAAAACTTTAATTAAACCCACGAGGAGGACCCATCTCTGCAATCCAGCGCTTGGGAGGATGAAGCAGGAGGACCATGAGTTCCAGGATAGCCTGGGCTTCAAAGCATGTTCTGGGCTAGTCTGAGCTCCAGGGCAAGAACAATATCTCAACAAAAACAAGAAGTTTCCCTGCGGTTCACTGGTACAGAGAGACCCTCCAGGACGCAGGTGGCAGTAGCAGAGCTGTCACAGATTTGGCTGTGCTAAATCTGCAGCCGCGATTTATGGCTCCTCGGAGAGGGATGAGGTTGGCTAGAAATACCATCCATGTGTGCTGCGGGAGGCTTGAGGGTTGGTGGCAGAGGCAGGCCCGTGAATCACAGGTGACCGCATGGCTGGTGCCGTCCTGGGCCGTCTTCTTGCCTCTTTTTTCCCAGGCTGGCCTGTGGAGTCAGTCCATGGGGCAGGGACGTGCAGTATGGTATCGTGGGTGGGGTAGGATTTCAAAACACACAGTTCCTCCCTCATGCCACCTTGTGCAAGGTGCGGGGGGACTGGGTAATAACAGTTGCCACTGGCAAGCCCATAATCTCTTCACATTAGGAGGCTGAGGCAGGAGAATCTCAAGGTTGAGCCCAGCCTGGGCAACTGAGAAACGTAGACCTTTTCTCGGAATTTAAACAAATAAAATAAGGAGCTGGAGAAATGGTGCAGCAGTTAAAGCGCTTGCACAACAAGCGCAAGGCCCTGAGTTCAGTTCTCCAGTGCCACATAAAGCAGGTGTGGTGGCTCACGCCTGTAATCCCAGGAGGGAGGAGGATTGCGCAAGCTACGTCATGAATTCATGACCAGCCTATGCTATACAGCTCCATACACACTTACATACTTACACGTACATACATATGGGCTGCGAATGTAGCTCAGTATGAAGAATCAGTTGCAAAGGATCTGGATTAAATCCTCAGTATCAAACAAATAAATACATAAATAAGAGTGTAGCAACTCTTTTTGAGTGCCTTTCTATGTACCAGATACTGTATAAAGTAATATTAAATACATTATTTTACTTTAAAGATACAAAACTACAGCATTCCTACTTTACAGAGCATGAAACTGAGACTCTGATGGTTTAAATAACTCCTTAAAGTTGTGGCTTGCAAGTGGAGGAAGAAATGGGCCACTGTCTCAACACTCCCCTTCAGTATCATTAAGAACTTTTCTAACAAGGAGCTTTATTGCCGGCACATCTGCAAACACTGAACAGATGCTCCCTTACAAGTAATGCTAGCAAACTTATTTAAAGCAGACAGACAGTTTTCGAGAAGATTCATGTGCAGGTCTGGTAAGCTTCAGTGCATCTATTCTTTCTGAGAGGGTATCTTTTTTATGTCATGGCAATGCTCAGGGTACAAGGGGTGATTAAAATGGACCGTGAATGTTTACATTTTATAAATTTTTATTACAGTAAAAGACACATCGCCATTAATTGCCCTCAAATTTGTCCCCTTGGTTTGAACACGTGTACCCCACTATGCTTACTGTTTTGTGAAGCCATTCTGGAAGTTCTCTTTTCGACTGACTTAATGAGGTGTGATCAAAAGCACAGTGAGTGTTGTGGCCATGTGCTGTCCTGTAGATAGGCAGGCATGTAAACACAGTGCGTCCTCATCCGTCTTATTCCACACATCTGTGGCTCTTCCCAAATTCAAATGACCATGGAAGATCAATGTTCTGAATCAACGTAGGAGAGAGCCACAGTGGTGCGATAAAGACACGCGTGATGAAGGACCCAGTGCTGCCTCAGAAAGTGGCAAGGACGATGGGAAAGTGCTTTCAAAGCGAGGGGAGTATGTGTGAAGGGCATTAATGACACTGTGTCTTACACAATAATTGTCTTTACCTAAACACATATGTTCAGATCATACCATACATATTTTAATTAAGCAGTTTCTACATATGCAGGTACTCAATTCCTTCCTTATTAACATGTTCCGAATGTCCCTCTGTGTGCTTTGAGTCCCTGGTAAGAAGGTTGTTGGTTCAGATACTCCTTTTCTGCCTTTCTTTATGGTCGCATCCTATTTCTTTGTGTGTAGAACCCACATCTTTCTCCATTTCTTTGTTGATGGGCGAGTACGTTGTTTCCAGGATTTGGCCATCTTGAAGTATGCTTCTATAAGCGTGGATGTGCATGTTTTTTTTTATGATATGGTGACTTCATTTCTTTTTTGGAACATGCTCAATAGAGCTGTAGCTGGATCAAATGAGATTTTCCATTCTCAGCTTTCTAAGAAATCTCCATCAGCTTTCCATCACGGTGAAACCAGTTACTTTGGGTCAGTAATGCTCAGTGAAATGGACCAAACACACAAGACTGGCTATTGACAGGTGTCCTTCCCGTGAAATTCACAAGAGTAATGACATAAAAAGGTCCTGACGTAAGAGAGACAGTAGGAAGAGGGGCAGTGGGCTGTTAGGAAAGGGACAAATCTTTGAGAGTGGGGTGGGGGACAGGCATGGTGCGAGGATAAGAGAGCGGGAAGAAGGGGCCCAAGTAGTGTAGAGGGCCATTGTGTCCCCACTCTGTATGTTTCCAATGTATTATTGAATCTGTAGTTCAGGAATGATAATTTAACAAATAAAAAAGAAGATTGTAGGTTTGTCTATTTTTCATAGTCTATATGAGGTTTCAAATACTAGGCAGTATCTCTTAGCAGAGACATAGGAGAGTTAACATGCTCCAACGAGGCCCGGTAAGCTCTTCTCCTCAGGTAAGGAGATAGCATCTTTTCCCAAACCTTCAGAACTGCGGGATTAGAAACAATGTATTTTCATAAAGCAAAAGAATATTTTAAATTTGACATCAGATGTATGACTCAGAAAAGCAAGGTAGTCTTCATAGCATATACTCAAAGCTACTCTGCATTCTATAAAAACCCTCAGACTTGGTGAAGCGTGCATTTGCAATATTCTAAAAACAATTTCATCCTCCACCACGTTTGCAATTAACATAACTAATTGTGATTTTTTTTTTTTGATACCCATGTAGCTAAGATAGAGATTTTTCTAAAAGGCAAAGGTTTTTATGATTTACATTCAAGGAACTGAGTTAGGTCAGTGATGAATTTGGCCAGGGTGGGGGCAAGGTATATGGTTGTAACCAACAGCTGGGAAAGTTGTGACCACAGAGGTCCAGCCCTGACCAGGGACATCTGGAGAAACTTCTGCAAAGATTGTCACCTGGTATTATAAATACCCACTTGATTTGCTGTTTTTTCCTTTAACTGCTTTTGTATGAGTACCAGTGTAAGATGAAATTAATAATAATAATAATAATACATATATGCATACATACATTAAAACAAAATTTAATCAGATTTGAGGAACACAGCTTGCCTCTGAAATCGGAGAAGAGGCACCTCTGAGTGAAACACAGCAAGAAACACATTTGATTAAAGAAACTTCAGTTCTCATGGCTGGCAAGAGTGAGAGCAGCGGTCCCTAACCTTTTTGGCACCAGGGACTGGTTTACCCACAGACCACGGTAGGGGGGTCGGTTTGGCATGATTCAGGCACACTTATTGTATACTCTGATTCTGTTATTCTATTATTATTATATTGGAATATATAAAAAGTAATGGCTCAACACACTATAACCTAGAATTACAATTAATGTGCATTACTCATCACTATAAGGTTTGCCATCAGATGGAGCTTAATTGTCCCTTACCACTCATTGTTAAGATTTTGATATGAATCTGCAAGAAATTTGTTTATGGTCCCTGTGTAATCAGACATCCCTGCTGATGTTAATTTATATTTGGAGCCCTTCCCTGGCAGTAGCCTCACTGCCTTAGCTTTATATGAGATGATCAGGCATTAATTCTCCCAAGGATCCTGCACCTCAGGTGTCCTACGTGCAAGTTGCAGTAGGTTGGCTCTCCTAGAGAATCTAGTGCCCCAGCTGACAGATAGGAGGTGGAGCTCAGGTACTGACGAAGCTTCACAAGATGGCCTGCCTCTCACCTGTTGCTGTGCCGCCCTGCTCCCAGCAGGTCAGAGTCTGGTACCTGTTCCGGACCTGGGGACTGGGGACCCTGAGATAAAAGAAGGTCAGATTCTGTGCCCCAGTGTGGGATGAAAGAGCAGGAGAGAAGGGACAGAGGAGCAAGTGTTTCCCTGGTCTCTACCCCACAGCTGCCGCTGCTGGGCAGAGGACTGGTGGGGGCACACATGATTCTGGAAGGGGACATTCTTAGTTTTCAGAACCACATCCTGTTCCCAGCAGAACTCCCTCCAGCTCTCTAGAGTGAGACCCAGTGGACTGAGGTCTTTGCATCACAAGCGGTTGTGGAGAATCTGTGTGAATGTGACATTCACTGATCAAAGACACGCGGGAGGAGAGCGTTTTCCATGTGGATCATCCAGTGTTTTGTTTCTTGGCACATAATTTATCTGAGAGCTCTTTGAAAACTTGCAGCAAGAGGCGGCCTTCAGAAATGTTAGCTTGTGCATTGATCAGGTGCCAGTGGTCAGACTGAAACAGAAATCTTGAATGTGTTCCCGGTGCTTTCTTATTCAGAAAGTTATGTAAATACAGCGTTGAGGTTTCCTTGCTGCGAACAGTTAGCACTTTATCCTCACCTTCTTCACACCCTGAAATATCTTTCCTGTGTTGCTGTCTGTATGTTTAAAAGAAAAATTATCCCCTTCAGTAAGTTTCTTTTGTTTGTGCCTGTGCTTCATTTTGTCTTTGTTGTTTTTATTTGTGTACTTTTGCAATAAAAGAAATCAGCTGTTTGTGTATCCAGTTTCTCTGACTGGATCAGGTATTTTGGAAGTGTGGGCATGTTATTTTCAGAGCTTGCTAAAGTGGGAAGCACCTTAAATCTGGGAGACTCCTCTTTATTTCCAGTTTCCATACTTAAGCAAAGGGCTAAACCACAGTGCCAAACTCCTCTTGCCATTTCTTACACTCCTGCATGCTCCGAGCAGGGCAGAATTCCTTGCAAATTTGTGGTGAAGACTTTCATGGTGTGGTACCAGCCACTGGGAGTCCGAATGTGGTCTGTCCTGGTGGGCTCCTTTGAGGAGCAAAAATAGAGAGACGGTGGCCTAGGTTAAGACCAGGGCAGCTGAGAACTCCTCACTCATAGCTCAGGGTGATAAACTCTTCCAAATCCAGAAGCTCATGATCTTTTGATGTGAAAATTTTTGCCTTGAGTGATAGGCCCTAAGAAAGTTACCCAGTCCCAGCACCACTTTTCCCTGGTGGTGGGGTAGAATTTTTAGTTCCAGCCAAAGTACAATAGCTCCTAAAAAAGCTACACAGTCACTCAAGCTCTGCATGAAATATAAAGCAAAACTACCCGATGACACTGAGTGTTCAAAAAAAAGAAATAGATGTGGAAAAACAGAGTGGCTCTTGGATGAGTGTGACTGTAAATCATAGTATGTGAACTAGAATCCATTGAGAAGTGCCTAACAGCGTGGTAGGGTATGGCTCTGGGTGCATCTGTGGGTGGTTGACGTGTAGGTTAGCAAACTGAGTGTGTGAGTGGCACCTATCACTAAGCTTGTTGTGTAGAGAGGATGAAAGGGAAGATGAAGGAAGTGCCCCCTCTTCAGAGAGCTTCAGTCTTTGCCATTGACTTTGGACATCCATCTCTATTGCCAACTGGCGTGGGCAGGTCTACAGCCGGCTTCCTGGCCTTCAGCCTTGGACTAGTGTTTCCTACTTGACCCCTTTTGCTTTGTGGCTTCAATCTTCCTTTGTTGGACTAAGCTGCTACTGAGCCCATGGCTCCCTAGCATGGAGACACCCACTGGGGACTCTGCTCTCTGATCCCAACGATGTCTCTTTTGGACTTTCCCAAACCTGACCTTGTAATACTACCTAAGAATTCCCATTGGATAATGATCCGTATATTTTCTATTGATTTCATAACTACAGAGAACTTTAAATAATACAGTGTTTTATTTTTTGAGTTTTGGCTACAGGAAAAACCCTAGTTGGTGACAGGGGGGATCAGTAAAATTTAAGAGGAAATAATAAGGTCTTCTTAGGTTGTCCCACTGGAAATAAGAGAGCTCAGCTGTCCTCCTTCTGCTGCTGTAGACACAACTAAGGCGTTGGCATCTTCAAATGTACGAAGAGGAGTATTCCCCACTAGACATGTACTGCAGGAAGTCGTATAGGAACTTCTTCAGAGGGAGTTAAAGTGATAGGAGCTTGCATTGCCTAAAAGGAAGAGTGAGCTGTGGAAATTTTGAATATGTGCGTAATTCTCAGGGAAAAATTATTTTCATCTTAATTTCAAATACATTATGTATACACATACATATATAGATAGATTTTTCCAATGGACATTTGCATTCGATAACTTACTTGAGCTATAGTACAAATGACAAGTAAGTAGAACATACAGTATGTAGTAGAATGGGAATACACTTAGAGTATTTCTGACATTCTTGTGTTTTATTGGGTTGTACAGTATTAATTCTAAATCAACTCCCAAGTTAGAGGTATGTCTCATTATGCATATGTCACTGTAACATTACAGAAGTCACCTGTGTGGTAAGGTGATGAGGCGTAATAATGCAGTAGTGTAATAAATTAGTGGTCACGGAATTCAAAAAAAAATCTTCTCAAAGAAGAAATTAGGAAAAGATGATCCAGAGCGCACAGGGCAGACACGACGGAACTAGCAAAATGCGAGCCCCAAGTCCAGGCATGTCTGTAATTGTGTTGAACGGTGATGGTCTAAGCATGCCAAGTAGACACTGATGACTTTAGAGTAGGGAAAAAGAAAGTGCTCAGAATATAACATTAATACACCAGTTTTTCAAGCTGTAAGAAATTAATCTGTGTCACAAATATGTGCAAATAAATTTTATAGAAAGGCAAAACTATATGAAGGAGAATATAGACCAGTCATATTAAGTTTGTCCAAAAAATGGTGAACTTGCTTAATATTTGAAAACTAATTAATTATATTCACCACATCTACAGAATAAAGGGAAATTTTATGTGACTATGACAACGTGAAGAAATACTTGGCAAAAGTCAACGTCCTTACATTACAACAATTCCTAGCAATTTAGAAGAGGATAATTTAAAACCAATAAGGCAGGTGTATGAGAAGTATATAGCTAAGATTTTTACTCAGTAGTTAAATATTAAACGCTTCCTTTAAAGTCTAAAACAAGGCACCTCTGTTCAAAAATTTTATTGCAGTACATACAGTTTAAATGAGGGAAGAAAAAATAAATGGCACAAAACATAGAAGAGAACAAACAGGCTGTTTTCCAAGGAGAACCAGGTATTTACACAGAAAACCCTAAGGAATCAATTAACCAGCTAGTATTACAAGCACATGAATATACCATGGTTGAAGAATGCAAGGTTATTGTACAAAAGTCAGTTGGTTTCTTATATAGTGGAAGGAAAAGACTGACCAAAAAGTGGAGATATAATTCCCTTTATAGTTTCGCCGAAAGGCCATAAAATATTTAGCAATAAAATTAATAAAAAACGACTTATGTCTCTACACTCAGTAGTGCAGTTTGCTGAAAGACATCTTTCTTTGTTTTTTGTGGCCTGTCTCACTGTGTTACCCAGGTTTCCTTTGAACTCACTGTTGTCCTGTGTCAGCCTCTTGAGAGGAATCACAGGCACATGCCACTGTGTCAGGCTGAAAGATGAAAGTGTTCTCAAGATTGCTATATTTATTAAGTAATCACAATAAGTCTTGTGGGATTTTTGTAGAAGTGCATAAACCGATTATAAAATTTTATCAAAATGCAAAAAACTTAAGATGTAATAATTTTGTAAACTAGAACATGAAAAATTCTTTCTTTGGTTGGCTGCAGTAATCATGCAGTGTTCCTGGCATGAAGATGAACTAACATATCAAAGACAGTAGAGGAATACAGTGTGAATATAAGTAGTGTCCCCCACGAGGCTCCTGTGTTAAAGGCTTAATCCTCGGATGGCACTGTTGAGTGGTGCTACAGGCCTTAAGGAGAAAGAGTTTGATGGGATATCCTTAGGTCACTGGGGGCGTGCCTTCAGAAAAGATGGTGAGACTCCACCAAGTCCTCTTTGTTGGCTTCCTGGCTTAAGATGTGACCACTCTACTCTTCCCATTCTCACCTTGATGATCCAAAGCCCCAAATCAAGGGGCTTCCTGATCTTGGATTTAAACCTTCTGAAATAAATCTAAATAAATGATTATTTTTTAGGTACCTGTATCAGGTATTTTGTTGCAGTGATGGAAAGCTGACCACGAGAGGAGTCTTTAATTAGACCTAATTAATACAGTCATTTGATTTGGGGTAAAGACTATGAAGTACTCTCAAGAGTAAAGTCAAATCCTTTTCTATTGGTGGAAACAAAGGTGCTTAAAGAACTCCATATACATGCTGGTGAAACAAAACACTTCTGTCTGTACTTCTCTCCAAGTGCAGAAATGGAAACTACTTTAATCATCTAATTTTGGATAAATATAACATCTTTTAAGCTGTAATTACCAAGTGAAAACAAAAGAACATCTTTGTTTCTTGGAGCTAAAGTATACAATGAGTTTCTTGCATGGGACAGGAGGTAATAACTTAAAAGGATCCACAGTTCTCATCAAAACACCCTGCTAAGAATGTGAGTGTGGAAGATATAGACAGGGAAAAATACCTGCAAGAATGTATCTGAGCAGGGATCTTTGTCTCTACACAACTCCTACAACCCAAAAAAATAGGAAGAGAAAGAACTCAGTTGAGAAGAGGACAGAAAGATCTGCAGAGACGTTTCACAAAGAAAGACATACAAATATCCCGGTTATGGTTTAAATCTAAAATTTGTCCAGCCCACAACCTCATGTATTTGGAAGATGATAGGATTGTCAGTGAATTACCCATTGGTGTCTCTGTGTGCTGTTAGGAAGCCAGGTCTGATTGGAAAGGGAGGACCACTGGGGGTGTGGTCTGGAAAGGTGTGTCTTTCTCTCCTTCTACTTTCTTCTCTCTGTGTTCCCTGGCTGCCGTTGGATAAGCAGTGTCCTCCATTGTCTCCTTCTACCATTGCTGCTTCGTCCTTGAAGGTAGCAAAGCATGCTTGGACTGAGCTCCCTGGAACTGTGAGCTAAACTAAACCGCTGCTCGTTGAAGTGTTGAGTATTGTGGATAAGGAAGAGAAAGTGACTAAGACAATCCCATACATACATAAAAAGAGCTTCAAGTTAAGCAGTTAACAGATAAATGTAAGACACCACCACCCACATATTAAAATGACTTTACTTGAAGGAATGACAGCACCCGCTTTTGCCAAGGCTCTCATATAATGGACCTATTCCTGTTCACACAACAGTGTAACTGGAGTAGGAACAGATCTGGCAGCTTCTTTTGAAACTAGCCATAACTGCTCTGTGACCCAGCGGTTCAGCTTCTAGGCTTGTACCCAAGAGAAATGAAAACATAAGAAAATATAAACTTTTGTATAATACAATCATTGAAACTTCATTCAAAATAGACAAAAAGTAGAAACAGAAGCTTGGATTAGGCCAACTGTGAAGCATTAATACAACGGAACAAAAAGCAGTGAAAGAAGCTGGAACATGGCACAGAGCTGAGTCACAGAAACAGTATTCTAAGTCAGAGAAAGAAGCCTTACGGGAACCATGTTGTGTGGTTTCTTTTATGCGCAGATTTGACTCTCATGATCAATAAATTCAGAGCAGTGGTTCCCTCTAGGGAGGAGGGATGGGGCTGACTGGGGATGGAGTGGTTCCTATCCTGACAGAGTCTTTATAGGGGGTTGTCTACTCAGCTGAATGAATTTGTCCAACATTGAATGGCACAAAACACCTAGTGTACAATGCAAATATGACTGATATTACTGCATTCCATCCTGGAAGTTTGCTAAAAGTAGACTTAAGTACGCACAATATTTTTTTTAAAAAAATAGGTGAAGTCACATATACATTACTATATCTCACTTTATTAATTGTTTCAGTCTTTGTATTTGGACGGAAGCATTATGTTATCCATCTTGAAGACATAATTTGTGAAAAGATTTACGTGTATAACTAAAGGTACAATTTTATCTCACAAGCAAACCATAGCTAACTATTGAACTCTACTTTATGAAATACGTGGTGGGGTCTTCAGTGTTAAAGTACATTGAACTCTGCGTAACTTTGAAATAAGTAGAAAAGGGGGTGGGTAAGTGCATAAAAGGTAGATATGTGAAAAAGCAAATACTAATTTTAGTTGTAAATCTGTAAGAGTTCACTGTTCATTTTTCAAGTTGTTACAAAATTTCAGACTTAAATATTGTGAGGAAATTAACAAAATGGTCAGTGAAGAAAATGAGACAGTGTAAAGACTACGTGGGAATACCTCACGTCGTTTTGTGAGAATACAACACAGCAGTGTTGGGGCAACTCCCAGAAATGTCCCTGATGAGTTCTAGGTCACGCTCCTCATCCTTAGTACTTGCAGGCCAGCGCCCATTTTTCATAAGTCAGATTGGCAGCCACTGAGGTGGGTGGGCAGAGATTGGGACTCCTGAGTCACCGCCCGCAGACTTCCATGTCCTTGGGCCGGCACTGGGGGACACCAAGCGCCTGCCGTCTCCGTCAAGGCGCTAAGAGGCTGTGTAGCTGGGCTGCACACGGCACATTGTCTAGTGAGTAGGAGGACCCCTGTTCGCCCCAGTGCTTTCTCCTTTTTATTTTCTACGGAAGTGTTGTTGAGCTTGGATCAACTCCCCTCCCTCTAGGGAGACTAACAGAATTAAACACACATTCTTGGTGAGCCCCAAAGATGTGAATCTGAGAACTAGGAACCAGTGTTTAAGGCACTAGTAGATAACCCCAAGTAATACGACTTTGGCATTTTAGTGCATGTGATATTGTAGATGCTGATGATGGAGATTCACTTTAAATAAGTAAATGGTCCCATTGATCTTGAGTATTTTGTGCATATACATATCGTGGCAAAAGTAAACATCCTTCCTCTCTCCCTTTTCAACCCTCCCAACCCTCCCGCTCCCCTCCATATCAATAAAATGGGATAAAAATAAGTAAAGTAAAATGGAAAAATATAAGTAATTGCCACTTTATTTTTGCTTGTCCTCTGGTGCCTTTGCATTGACTCACCACGCTGCAACAATTGACCATGTTGTGAGCTAACATTCACTGATTACAATTACGAAGATGAAATTTTCCTAGCTTGATATTTTATAAGCCACAATAACACTCTTCTTTTAGTAGAACATAGAGTTCAAATTTACAACCATGTTGCGTTGCATCTCACTATGTCTTCTAACTCCAGTTCCCGTGGGGTGAAAATGCTATCCCTTCCATCGTCCTCCTAATGTCCACATTGAATTGTAGCAACGGCAGGCTAGAGCAGTGGAGAGAAAGTCAGACCGTGTGTACGTATGGCATGGGGAGAGGGGGATTTCGTCATGAATTAAAGTGGTACATTCAGTCTGTGATAGACAGAAGTCAGGCTTGCCAAACACGGCGTCTTCATTCTGTGCTTCTCCATGACGGATAGATGTAAATATGACGATATTTAGAAGGGAAAATAATACACTGATGATACTTATCTCTGTTTCTTTTTAAGCAAAACAATATGGTGAATTTCAATTAATCCATGGCATGTTGGTATAGACAGGTTAGAGAGACTGAGAAAAAAAATCCCCTAAATTGCTGATATGGGAATTCAAGCCAGAGCAGCCATTTTCCAAGAGAGCCATTCGAAGGCGCCGTGAGGGTTTGCCGAGCGGCCTCCAGTGCCCACTTCACTCACACTCGCCCGAATTTCCCCTTGTGTCTCTCTTCCATTTTCTCCTTGGTACAAGCCTGTGTCTTCCCAGACAACTCATGAGTTCTGACAAATGTGACACCAAGAGAATGTACAGTTAATTGGATTCTGTCACGATTGCTACAAGGAGGCTTCTCTTTAGAATAGGAGATAATCTCATCTAACACGCGGTTGATGGCGACCCGCAATGTTCTATTCCCCAAGGGAGGTGTTCAGGTGGCTAATTGGCTTTCTTCGATTTGCCCAGACTTGCCCATGATGCGCTCTAGGTAACACTAGCCGAGAAAGGTCTGCAGCTTGGGCCATGTGAGTGGGTGATGTGTTATCACTCTGCAAACATGAGCGAAGAATTGTCTTGAAAGGGCACTTAAAGGTGTGATCGTTAATCTTGACATGTTAATTTCATTAGATTAAGAAACAACACCTAGAAGATCAGTAGCGCACACTTCTGGTGTGTCAGGGTGGGCCATGGAAGAGTAGCCTTGGGGACACTGTTGCTCGTCACTGCTTCTTCTCTGTCACTGCGCCCCTGCTCTGCTTCCCAGCCTCTGAGCCAGCACACCACAGAATTGAATTCCCTGAATTTGTGAGCCAGACTAACTTTGTCCTTTAAATTGTGAGTGTTGGATATGTGTCTCAGCAGTGAGAAAGCTGGCTGAACTTGAACTTGTACACAGAAGGAAGTGAAGATTCTGTGTCTGTGTTCATTATATATTAATATCCATCAACATCTGCCATTCTGTAGAGACCTCTATCTGCACGTGTAGAATTGATTAACTTACCTATCAGTAGAGATATTATATCTCTTCAAATGAGCAGATATTACATGCATCTTTGCAGACATTCAGAGGGACACACAGACGCAGATATTGATCAATGATACCAGTACATGTATGGAGAGATTGGGAAAGAGAGTTCACTTAGTCCCCAGGTTCATAGGAAAAGAGTTTGAGGGACAAATGTGAAGAGATTGCTGACCTAAATACCCAAGGATGGTTACAGTCAGGGTCCAAACTATTTCCACTCAGGCACCAAGCTCTTGCTTTCAGCTGCAAAGAGTCCCTCATTCACATGACTGATTTCAGGTCATCTCTTGGGACCTAACTCAGCAGTCACCTGCTCCGGGAAGTCTCTACTGCCTTTACTTCCTGCCCAGGTGGTGTCCTTCCTCCAAATCAATCACCAAGCAATGTTTGGAGTTTGTCCTACTCATGTGACTTTTTTTCGCTACTCTTATCTTGAGGAACTTGATGACACATACTACTTTTTTATAATTGAGTTTTAGTCTCTTATTTTCACTTCCTTAGGTCAACATTTTGTCACTTATTATAAACGTGATACATGTGCACAGTACCAAAAAAAAAAAATTAGTCTTCTTCTCCTAAGCCCAGTCTTCCAGAGTCCTGTCAGGGATGATGAGTTCTCTCTGTCTTCTAGGGGTAGGTGGCTTTCATCTTAGAATTCCATAAATCTTGTATACTGCTGATATTTGGAACATGGGAATTTAATATCCAGGTGTCTGGACTATGATAGTCAACTTGCCTGACTCTCTTTCTGTAGCAGGGCAAAGGGGGCTTCTCCTATTAAATTAAGAGCAGATGTGTAATCAATATTCAGGTAACAGTGTGATCAACTTAAGAGTATTATTCTGTTTTGTTATGGACAAGAAAGGAAAATATTTGGGGAAAGAGCAAGTAAAGTGGAATAAAAATACATGGGATAGGAGAGAATATAAAAATACTTAGAGGATGGATTGATTAGTGTAGAGTTTGTAGAGGAAGGTGGATACCTCTTTGGTCTTCTCACATTAAAATGACAAGGACAGAAAAATGGTTTTATTACAACTACTATGGTAAGAGTAGCCAATGCAATTAGTTCAGAAAATGAAAACAAACCTATAAATATCAGGGAGTAGTGGAAATTTATTATGATCTATTATTATAGTCTCTATTACTGTTATTACAAATATACATCATATATTAAAAACATGCAAAAGAATCAAAAAAGTAACTTAAAGGCAGAAAAATAATAGTGATTCTTATTTTAGTTATAATCATAAAGTATAACATAAGAAAGGATTCTATTGGAAATATTCAAAGAAAATAGTGTTTTGAAATAAATTTATCTTAAAAATGGAAGACATGTAGAAGAAAAGCAGATTCTTTACTAAGGTAGCATGTGATACTGTATTATTGGGTGAATATAATAAGTAGTATATAACAAGTCTTGGCCAAATTCATTCATAGCACCAGCACACTCAACATCTCAATAGAACTTTTTTTTGATAATTTGATTAAAGTAATTATCTGTATTTAGCTTATATTTTATGTAGAAAAAACAAAGAATGATGCCTAAGGAAATCTATCAGTGACTCTGGTTTAAGAGTCAGGTGTCAGCTGAATGTGATGGCACCAGTTTGTAATCTCAGCTTCTTGGGAGGCTGAGTCAAGAGGAAAACTTGAACCCAGTCTGGCACATTAACAAGATCTCATCCATTATGAAAGGAAACTCAGCACATAGAAGGATGAAATGTTAGCATGACTGGCAAGATTCTCTGGAAAAAGACAGATGATGCTTAATGTGAGATTTGCATATCAGATTATTCATCCCTATTGTTTTAGCACCAAAGTGACCAAAGAAATCTTGTAGACAATGGAGCATGACCGTGTTTCTATAAAATTGTATTTATGATCGAACTTGACATTTATGTAATTGTCATATATAATGAACGTGATGGTGCTTGGGTTTTTGGTTGTTTTTATGTATTTTTCTTTCCCAACCACTTAAAAATATAGAAATCATTCTTAGCTCGGGCACCGAACAAACAAAAGAAGGCACAGACTTGATTTGGACTTTGGCTTGTCAGTTCCAACCCTGGCATAGATTGAGGAGCAAGAAACAGATACTGAGACACAGAAGTAAGTTAATGTAAAGAGGGCATCACAACCCCGGAAGGAGATAAGTGATACTCCCTATATAATGGTGAGAATTGGCAAAATCACTGAAAAGTAAGCTCCTCCGACCTTTACTATCCAACATATAAAATAAATTCCAAACGAGTTAAGAGTAAAACAATAAAGTAATTAAAAAGGAAAATGCAGCCTGTAAAACTGTTTTTGCAGAGCACTGTAATAGGCCTTAATGATAGTCATTCAGTAATCACACAGTTGCCTTGACCTTTCCAGAAAGTTAATAGCATCAAATTGCCAATGACTTATGTCTTCCAGGTTCACTCCAATTTATAAAGGATTTCGGTATTGAAGCCTGATTTTAAAAAAAAAAAGACTTCAGTAAAGTGTTAGAGAAAATATATGGAAAACATGCACTGTAACCAATATTTTATGACTCTTAATTATATTTTTAGAAAATGCATGTAGACAAAAAGACTAAAAAGAAACCAGTGTACACGAGCAAAGAAAGAAATGAAAATACAATTGAATAATTGAGCAGCTATTTGAATTTCTATCTTAAGCCTCTAAAAGCATTCCTGGAGACCCTAAATTCTGTCTGGTTTTCTTGGTATTCCCTTATGATTGGTCCTGGGGAAGCTGGGGCATGAGCATAGGCTTCCTCCCACGCCCCTGCAGTGGGCAGAGAAGAGCTCTCAGGGGTGGCGTGACGGCGAGCTATCTGATGATCCTGGCGCGTCTCATCTTTTGAGCACCTGGAAGGAGCGTTGCTGGGGCCTTCTCTTCCCTCTATGAAGGGTTAAAACTATCAAGTGAAGGAAATGCTTGATTGTGTAACGCTGAGCAGGTCCTCTCACAGCTGATTCCAAAAGACCCGGGGTCCTTTAACTTCCTTACGTTCTTACCTGAAAGAACAGGTACACGTGTCGGGCACTGGCGGCTCCCTCTGTGAGTGGACGAGACCTGGTGGCTGCAGGTGCCCAAATCCTACAGACAAGTGAATATTTAGACTCCCTCTACTATAGCTAAAATCAAAGACAAAAGGAGCTGTTGGAAGTGGGATGAAAGGAAGTGAGTCGCTTGGGTGTCAGTGTACTTCAAGGAAGCACCCAGGACAAAAGGGTAATAACGTGAAAAGCGGTCTGAAAGAGCCAAGTCAGGAGCCCTTGAAAAGGTGATGGAACGGAACGTAAGCATCGCTTATTAACTGATACTGGGAGTCTCCTCGCTTTGCCATTTATTAATTTATTTAGAAAATGATAGTAGTTTTTCCGACAGATTTATCAGTGAACACCGTAAATTGAAGACACAGTCCTGCAAAACTAGATTATATTTAAATGTTGCCTATATTTCTTAAAATTGTGTTTTTTAAAATACAGATAGTTCCATAAGTCATTCGAGAACTCTTATGTCTTTGTTGTCCAACGGCATCTTTAAATAGCAAACAATTTTTGTTTGTTTAGATTAGTAGAGAGGAAACTAACTAAAGAACACAAGATGTAGGGCTGGGTGTATCTCGGTGGTTAGAGTGCTTGCCCAGAAAGCAGGAGGCCCAGGAGGCCCTAGGTTTGATACCTCAGCACCACATACTAGCTGGAAACTGTGGCTAACCCTGTAATCCTAGCACACTGGAGGATGAGGTAGGAGGATTCCCGTGAGTTCAAAGCCAGCTTGGTCTACAGTGAGTTCAGGACCAGCCTGGACTAAGAGCGAGACCCTGTCTCTAAAAAAAAAAAAAAAAAAAGCAAAGTTTCTCTTAGTGTAGATAATAGTTATAGGAATGATTATAGCGTAGACATTACAGTATGGAAAAAGGCAACCCACAAGAAATTGCAGTGTAAACGTGGTTAGGTTTGATACAGTGCTAAAAAAATCTGTCTACTTTTGCTCCTGGGCATTTAAAAATTAGACATTAATTTATCTCAACAATATTTCCATATATATATGGCATTTATTTCTGTATTCTCTATGCTTTTGAATTTTAGTATCAGAAAAAATAAAATTCAAAATAAAGAATGTGATTATGATTGAAACTTGAGGTCTTTTCATATCTTAAACTTTAATTTCATGTAAAACATAACTGTCATGGTTTAAATACTATCTTAAAAATGATATTAGTTTTTAAGTTTGAAATAATTACTTTTTTGGAAGTTGATTGTGTGGAGTAGGAGACACTGTCAGTGATAGTGCACTTGCCTGACACGCACAAACCGTGGGTTGATCCCCAAAATGGCAGAAGCACAAAGGGAACGGTGTTCGTATAATTCACAGTGGCACCGTGGGAGTCAGGAGGGCGTCTTGCGTGTGGCTTCTCAAGTCTAAAGCCTTACTGTTGATTTCTTTTGTATGTAAACTGAAATACTTGTGAATTGCTACATCTGCATCAGAAAACTGAAAGACAAACCTCTTATTCTTTTTATTCTGACATCTTAATAAAACTTCTTTGTAATTTGCTAACCATGTAAGAATATTCTTGCAGTTTTTATGTAAACCACCCTTTTATTACATGTTCTGTCTAAAAGGTTAAGAAAATATTGAATATATATTCAGTAAAAGAGCCAAATAGGATCTTCCACATAAAACATTTGGTGTGGATTCAGAGTGGAAATTCTGGACGTTAGCCTCAGAGCCCAGCTCACCTCTTACGAATAAGTCATATTGGTGTCTTTATTTTGGTTTGGTAATAAGATCTCATATCGGCACCTCTCTACTTCATAGTACTAAAAATTTCAGTGATGGTTATGCGAGATTGCGTGGGTCCCTGATCCAGTGATACCGTCCTCAGGCCAGAGGATTGGAGGAGAGGGCACCCAGTCCCTAATCAGAGTCCTCCAGCAAAGCACCAGGTTGCCCAGCTCCGGCCAGGATGAGGCACAGTGCTGTCTGCAGGCCCAAGGGTAGGAGGGCGCTGATCACTGAGGGCAGGGCCTTTTTTGTTTGGTTGGCTTCCTTGTTTCTTATTGTTGACCGGCGTTAACACAAATTGCGTCTCATTTTATTTGCATTTCCCGGATGGCAAACAGGGAAGCAGTGAGAAGACTGAGGGCCTGCTTGGCTGTTTCCTGGACTCTCGTGTTCCCTAGACTTTGAGTCTTTGAAGGAATTTTTAAATCCTTGTGCTTGTGGGGTTATATGTCTCTTCTCTTTTCTCTTTCTTTCTCTCTTTCTCTTTCATTTCTTTCCTTCTTTCTTCCTTTCTCTTTTTCTTTCTCTTTCTCCCTTCTTTATTTCCTTCTTTCCTGCTCCTTATCCTCCTCCTTTTCTTCCTCCCCCTCCTCTTTCTCTTTTTGTTTTTGCAGTAATGGCAATTAAAGCCAGGCCCTTGTGCAAATAAATGCTTCTACTACTAAGTGACACCCCCAGGTTCCTCTCTATTTTCAATGTGTTGCAAGAACAGTTCTCCAGGGCTAACATTTGTCCTTTGTCTTGGTATGCATTTGCTTTTCCCATTCAATTTAAGATGTATCTGCTCAGCCACATCTCTCTTTTGTCTTGTTTGGAGCGGCCTCCCACTCCCAAAGCAACGGAGAGCATCTGCCATTCATTTGTTGAGACATTTTGGCTATTTTTTCAATATACTCCATCAGGAAATCATTATTGCTTGTGATGGAGCCAGACTCTAGAAATGTTTTCTTCCAAATGAAGTTGGTATCATTGGATAAATTAAAAAATAATAAGATTTTATTGTAAGAAGCTATTTATAATTCATAATAGTTGGGAAACTAAATGAAGATTAACTTCATTGGAGTGTTTCAGCACCTATATGAAAATAAAATGCAGTTTTATTAAAAGATAGAAAATTTGGAGAAATGGCTGCCAGGGAGACTGTATCCAGGGAGCAGAGGAGGCCCAGCGCCCCCTTGGGGACACGCATCTGAGCCGATTTCTCACGTTCTAGAAGAGCTTTGTGGGTCCCTGCTCCTGATCCTTTCCCTGGCCAACACACAGGCAACAGGTACCTGCAAACCCATGTGCTTTTCTTTCTGGAACTGAGAAAAAAAATGATGGCAAATTTTACACAAGACGAAAAAGCTTTGGAGTACACAAGACAACAGTAAAATTAATAAAATATTAAGGGAGGCCCTGTTTACATATTAGTGTAATGAACTGTGAAGTTAGTCTGTCTTCACATGCCAACACAGAGATGGGCAAACTTAACAGCATTTCCAGCAATATCTATAAAAAGAGGAAAACCCTGAAGGAGAGAAGTTTTTGCAGGGTGAATTTGAACAAAAATTCGAGGCGTCCCCTGGAACTAGACCATGAAGAAAATCTTGTTTGAGATCTTTTCAATGCCTGTCTTTCATAATATCGAGGCCTTTTTATGCATAGGCTAAAGGGACCCACTTTTTTGATCCTCAGTGTCTGTTCTCTTTTCATAATGTGTGGGAAACTTCTGTGGGTGAAGTAGAATGTATCTTTTTCTTTTTTTAATTCTTCTCTTGCATTTTCACGTGTGTCATATAAAGCATTAATTGGCCTTTAGGTAATAGATGCATAACCATCAAGGCAAGCTAGGTGCAGAGCTACCAGAACACAGGGAGGGAGGATGGAATCAGTCTTAGGGCTGTACATAGGGTACGATCCTATCTAGAGGGGTGTCAGCGTGTAAACATGTTAGTACTAGCCTGAGAGCCCAAGGGCTGGGGAGCCTCCCAGACAGAAGTGTTAAAAGCTTCGTGGCATCCGTCTAACTTGACCATCAATGGAGAATATGTGGATGTTTTTATTACTTTGAAGAAAATGCAAAACTAGCATCAAAAGTTATGATATAGCTGGTCAGATATATGTACATATCAAAAAGGCTTTAGGTGCATTGCTAACATTGCTACTTCTGATATAAAAGCACCAATGTCATGGCTGTTTTTTCCCAGTAAAATCTTGTGAGCAGTATACCCAGATAATGCGGCCCCATCGGTGAGCACTCCCAAGAATTATTGCTTGGAATATTACTCAAGTTACTTTTAATTTGGAGAATATTTTGACACTGAGCCCATATTAGAGCCGAAAATAGTTGCATTGTTATCAAATTCTATTAGTTTAATTTGAGACTAGTTTGTGCAAGGAACCATGACAGCAAACAGATCTGCCCTGTGGAAGGTTTAATTGAATAGATTGCTGCAGCCTTTGGTGGGGAGTACTTCACCTCTGTGGCAAAGGTGTGGGGAATGGGGCCCTGGCCTGCCAGGTCTCCTGTGTTTCTCCTATTTGGTAACACAGGACTTTGAGGAAGAGATAGGATGAGATGAGGTAAGAAAAGAAAAAATATCCATTCAACACATCTGAATTAAGCACCTCTAGACACTTTTTTTTTCAAAAGCTGGGGAAGCAGCAGACACAGTGGCAAAAATCCTGTCCCCGTGATGTTTATGTTCTAACTGGGGGAAATGAAATGAGCGAAATGTATAAATAATTTTAAGAAACATGACAGAGTGTAATTGTGTGAGAACAAGTGAATCAGGAAAAGCTGCTTTATAGGGCTGGAGGGTGGGGTATTGCTATTTGGAATGAGTTGACCATAAGAAATTCTTACTGATAGAGTGTCATTTATGCTAAGATCTAAAGGATATGAATATCTGGGTTAAAAGCTGTAGGTACTAAGACCAGTGTGGAAGCCAGTGTGCAAAAGAAAAAGGTGAGCCATGAGGTGGACAAGTGAGGGCCACCAGCGTCTTGGAAGGCAGAGGACAGCCATTGGCATTTCCCCTCAGTTGAGGTGAGAAGCCACCAGCACATCACAAGAAAGTGAATGACAGCCCGGCTTCTACTCAGTCAGAGCCGATGGCTGCAGTGCTGCGAGGACGCAGAGAAAAGGGCACAGCCTGTAGGTGGGCTTAGATGAATCCAGGGGAGAGGGGAGGGTGGCTGGGAGTCGGTGTTAGTGGTGGAAAAGGTGGGAGGTGTTCCATGGGAGGCCCACACCCTCCGGCCAGTCAGATGTGTGGTGCAAGAAGCGAGACTCTGAGGTTTGGGGCATTGGTAGATGGGCACTAGACATTTCTGGAGTTGAAGAAGCTGGCAAACATGAGTGGCCCAGCACGTCCTGTTTGTTTTTTATAACAATAGTTAGTATTTCTCTCAAATACCCCAATCTTTATAAGGATCCAGGAGCACGTGTGTGATCCTCCCTACAGACTCATCTGTGCATACTGCACTATAGGTAATCATTGACATAATAGTGGGTTCACATACCTGCTGTCATGGTCCCCAAGCAGAATGGAAATGTGCATGATTTCAGGGGGTTTGTTCGTCTTCTCCTCAGTTAGACTTGTGATACATTAATGACCAAATGAATAAAACCTTACCAGGACGTAAGATTTTCTGTCTTTGGAAAACATCCACCACCACCAAACTATTTAAAATTATCAAAGTGAACCACCCAAAGCCTTTATAGAAAGAGCTGTTCCCTTTACCCTCTACAGCCAGTATTAAGAACTTTATTTCATAGCGGGGAGAAAGATGATGCCCACGGAGGAAGAGCCTCGAGGCCAGTTTCGGTGGACAGAGTCCAGAGCTGCTTTTAAAGTCTGTCTGTTCATGGTTCTCTAAGCCAATTATTCGGGATGCTGGTATACCATTCTAAATTGGTCTGTTCTTCCCCCGCCCCAGTCAGTTTTCTGTGCCCTTCAAGGCAGTGTGCCTTACAAGGGGTTTTGTTCATTAGCTAATTATACTTGTTCTCTTCTGATGACACTTTGCACCATGCACCTGGTCACATTTCAGTGCTAGCTCTTTGGAGTAAGGTGGGAGGAAATTAAAAACAACTGTCCAATCATTAAAGAGGGGTTAGCACTAGCTGTACTTTTAAAAAATTCAATAGTACATTCCTGGTTGGCCATTGTCATCGCTAATGTGTTCAGCACCTTTTAATACTTAAATATTAATATTTTAATGTCTTTCCTGTCAATATTTAGCTGATGTAAATATTATGAGCTTCTGAAACATTTGGGGGCATTTAAGCTTGCTGTTTTCAAAAATATATCAAGTGTTTTAAGTTATTGGCTCTGTGAAAAAAATCATGGTGTGAATCCTCAAAGGAAGAGTGTTCTTCCATTTTTCTGTCCTCTTACATGTCTTGTTGAAGACGGGAGTCCTCAATGATGTTTAAAGCCCAAAAATGAGTACTCAACATTTCCTGAGTGATGGGTGCTTCTGATTGGTAAATGACTTCATTTTTAAATAGTAGCAAATTATGTAGAAATTTTATATAGTAATGTTGTTTCCAAATGCTCCTTTATCAGCTTTTTCAGCCTGGAGTACACACTTCCTGCAGAGATCTTCCTAAATCATGCCTCTGTATTCCCAGCCGCTCACACGGTTCCCTCCCTGTGTGTCAGGGACCATGTCTCCCCACAGCATCGTCCTGCTAGACAACCCCATTGGGCATCCCTGTCCTTCCTCAGATAGGGAGATGGTTGTTATACTGGTCAAAGCTGTGGACAAAGTGAATTTATCCGAGCTTGAGAGTTTGAAGAATTGGAGGACTGATGAGCCAGGCAGGACAGAGGGCTGGGAAGAGCTCAGGGGGCTTTGCTGTAGCTAGGCTGAATGCAGAAGTACCAAGAAAATGGATTGGATTGATTCTCATGCTGCAGAGACCCCAGTGAGAGGTGGGTTGGGGTGTGTGATTGCTATGTACGTTTTGACTTCATACTTTACATAGGGCTCTGGTTTGCTCACACAGGGACCTAAAGACCTGGGCCAATTCCTAGACTAGTATCTTCTTTATTAATATAGTGTGATCAAAAAATACAGTGCATGTTTAAATAAAAAGTATTGTTACAGTAGAAGACACCTTTCCATGAATCCCCCTTGTCACAGTTCTTTCCTATTGTTACTTTCTGAAGGAATCCTGAAAGTCTTCTTTTCTGAGTGTCTTCAGTTTCATGGCTGCCTCGATGTCCTGAATGGGTTCAAATCATTTATGGTTCATGGTCATTTTGACTTTGGAGAAGACTCAGAAGTCACACAATGTCATATATGGTGAAAAAGTAGATGCGTTCGTGAGCCTGGCTTTCTGTCATTGCTATAACTGCATTTACCATGTTTGTCATCACACCTCCTAAGGACACTGCAGGTATAACCTGGAAGGGCGTGTTCTGTCCCCAGCTTCTCCTTTCTCTTTCTGTACTCTGACCCCAGGGATTAAACACCTTATCTCTCTCATGCTCTTCCATGATGGAACAAGCAGGTGTGAGCCAAAATCACGAGCCAAAATACACCTCCCTCCACGAAGGCCTGGATGTCAGGCACTTTGTCCCCGCAATGGTGGGAAGGTGACTAACGCAGCATCTTCAATAGACTTCACCTGAGTGCGAAAGTGAGGCCCAGGGAAAACAAGTGAATGGGGTCCCTTAGCTCTCCTGGGAGTGAGCCCAGGCTACGGCTGTGTCAGAACGAAACCAGAAATCTCTGTTCGTTTCAGTGGGGGATTTTTTTGTTTGTTTGCTTTTGACTATCTGAAGGGCGAAGAAACACTGTTAGGCTTTTGCTGGTTCCTCCCATCCTCTGCCAAGTGCTATTTCTGGTTCCTGCCCGAAGGCAAAGGAGAAGGAGCGAAGCGCTGGGGTGAGGCCGGGGCTGTGGGTTGGACTGGATTCAAAGCAAGTCCCCAGGCCAGGCTGGCAGAAGCCACACAGAGCTCTCTTTGAGCAGTCAGTGCACGGGGACTTGCGGGAAGGCCTTGAGGCGCATGTGACGGCAGTGCTGCAGAAAGGGCCCCCGGAGTCTGAGTCTTGGGTCTCACCCGCTGATCCTGTCCTTTCCCTCTGGCCTGCGGGCAGGAGAGCAGTGTGGAAGGGGGGAGATACAGTGCCACCCCGGCTCCTTCCTTCCTACAGATTCGGGGTGAATGCGAGATGTGTGTGCCTTGCACTGTACTTACAGGTAGAAATCTTTGCTCGCTCTTGTGATGTTGAGGAAGATTTTCTCAGAAGTTGGCAGTCGGGCTCCAGGCCTGTCCCTGACTGGTACTTAATGTTTATGTGTATGAGACCACATATCGTACCTCACAAATATATAGGGGGTGATCAGGAGATACCACGAACATTAAAATAGTTTTTAAAGTTATTAGAGTAAAAGAGACGTGATCAAAGTGATGCAGTAAGTGTGTTTGAAGCAAGAGGGAATATTTTGAGGGGAATTAATGGCAGTGTGTCTTTTTTACTGTAGTAATTTTTTTGAAATGAAAACATTCACCGTATTTTTCACACATACCTAGTGATCAAATGTTCACCACAATTTCTGTCAAATAAAAACACGATAGATAGCCTGTCCTCACCCACCTCATTCACTGGGCCATGTAACTTCTGACTCTTTTCCAAACTCAAAATCAACATCGCAGATAAGCTTTTTGGATGGATGGTCTCAGGACATGAAGGCAGCTAAAACTGTGCAAGGACTGACCCTCAAAAAAGAGGACTTCCAGACGGGTTCTGAAAGCGGAAAGAATGCTGGGAGATGTTCAAAGTAAGAGGGCGTGTCTTCACGGAGATTCACCATCAGTGTCTTTTACCAGAACACATTTTCTAGCAATTCAAGCATTTCCTGTACTTTGTGATCATACTTCATACATAACTACTAGTTGTCAGGGCTGTCAGGGCTGGAGGAATGCCACAGTGGTTAAATCTCCTACCTTGTAAGTGCAAGGCCTTGAGTTTGATTCCCCAGCACCACATAAAGCTGGGCGTGGTGGCACATGTCTGTAATCCCAGCACTCAGTAGGCTGAGGCAGGTAAATTGTCCTGAGTCTGAGGGCCAGCCTGAGCTACACCGGTGAGTTCAGGACCAGCCCTGGCTACAGAATAAGACCCTGTCTCAAAACAAAACAAAACAAACAAACAAAACAACAACAACAACAACAACAACAACAACAACAAAAACAAAACAAAAAACCTAGTTGTCCTTTAAAATAAAAAAAAAAGTAACTGGTAAGGAGTGGGCTGTACTTCTACCGTCGGTACCTTCTGGGCTGAGTCCTGGGTCCCTTAGGTTTGACCAGTATAAACACTACGAAGAGGACTAGATGGAGTGGACTGTGTGTCCACAGGTACAGAGGGCCAACGATGTTGCGAGGAGCACAGTGGCCTCCTGGAAAGCAAAGGCTACACAGGGTGGGAGAAAATGGCCTTCTAGTCAGGCTGAGACAGACACTGGATATGCTCTGAGCTACTTTAGGAAGTTTATACTTGGCTCCGATAGTACCTGCCCATCATGTCAGCACTCCTGAGAGGCTGAGGCAGGAGGATCACAAGTTCAAGCTCAGACTGTGAAACTTCAGTGATTTAGCAAGACCTTGTCTCAAGATAAAAAATAAAAATGGTTGGTGATATACCTCAATGCAGGTGACCTGAGTTCAGTTCCCAGCCATGCAAAAAAAAAAAAAAAAAAAAAAAAGGAAGGTGAAAAACAGAAAAGGTGAGAAATACAGGCTGTACATGACCAAGTACAAATGCAAGTTGTTTTTCTTTTTTTCTTTTGAGGTACCAGGGTGATTTTTTTTTCTTTCAAATTAAGCTGGGGCTTTTGCACTGAGCTGCATCCCCAACATTCTTTTTGTTTTTCTATTTTGATTTTGAAAAGGATCACACGAAATTGCTAAGTTGCCCAAGCTGGGCTTGAACTTTGGGTTCTCCTCAGCCTGCGCACCGCTGCCAGGGCCTCTTAGAGCCTGCTTTGTGCACTACCAGCAACGTCATCCTGCCAAGCATGAAGTAAAATGCAGATTCCTGGGCTGCACTCAGACTGGCTGGGATTTTCTGGAGGTCGCTCCTGAACTTGGGATTGGAAACATGCATCCTTGGTCTTCGTGTGCATAGCTCCAGCAAATGCTCCTGGTGGCTGCATCACTGTCACCTGTGCCTCGTCTTTACGTGGCTTCTCCCTGCCTCTTCTCTCCCTGTCGCACCCTCACCCCAAGAATTGTGCCTTGGGATTAGGACCCAGGCTAATACAGGATGATTCCATCTCAAAGTCCCACAGTTGATGCTGTCAGGGGTGATACCATGAGGTCACATTCCCGAGTTTCAACTGCACATTTTTTGTGGGAAGGTAGAGGATGTCACCATTAAACCCACTACAATCAAAGAATGGTAATCGAGCAAGTTTCACATAGATGCTTTTCTTTCATGATTTGTAACTCTGCTACAAAAGCTGATCAGAGAATACAGTGTTTGTTTAAATTCAAAATATTTATCACAATAAAAGACACCCTGCCCGCCTGGGCCTGGGACATAGGCCTGCACTTTGGGAGGCTGATGCAGGAATGTTGCAAATTGAGCCCATCTGGGGCAATGTAGCAACTTAGCAAGACCCTGCTTCAAAATAAAAACAAAATAATGGACTGGAGATGTAGTTCGGTGCAGAGGCCCTGAGTTTAATCCTCATTACTGCCACGTTCACCAGAGAGAACAGAAAGGCACACGTTGCCAATAAATTCCTCTCAGAAAACTCCCTTAGGTCCGACAGACTTCTCCCCTCATTCTTGCCACTTTCTGAAGCAATCCTGGAAGTCCTCTTTCCCGAGTACCTTTATGATGAAAAATAAAGTGAATGCCACAGCCAAGTGCAATGCCAAGAAAGTCAGGCTTGTAAAAACCTGACGGTGAGTCCTCACCCGCCTATTTATGGGATTGGGCACCATGTGACTTCTGGCTGTTCCCCAAAGTCAAAGTGGCAATGAAAGGGAAGTGTTTTGAGTTGATTCAGGACCTCTGGGCATCCACGACAGTGCAGATAATACTCATGTATAGTAATTCCTCAAAGGAAAAAGAATTCTGTTCTGTGGATCTTTTTTTAATATCCCCAAGGGTTGATTCCCGGATGACTTGCCCATTTCCATTTCACCTCTTCTCAGCTTGGGTGGAGCCGCCAAGGCCCATCCCTTGATCCCTGGCTGCCATCAGCCGTCCTTCGTTCAGTGGCCACACCCTCCTGTTTCCTTCTCTTCTTAGCATTTTGTCCTTGTGAAAAGTCACCTTATCTTCCAGTTGGTGGGTTTTTTCCTCACCTGGGTTTCCAGCATAAGGCAGGGTGTGTGCTTAGCCTGTGTAAGATCCCCAGTTTCTCATTTGCTTTCAGCCGCACACTCTCAGCAAGTTGCCCAAACAGAAGCTGGTGCCACAGCACAGGCAAGGCCCTTTGCCAATTCACCTGCTCTGACCCAAACGTGAGTCAGCCTTACGGCTACAGGAACCAGGGCCTAAACAGTAGGAGGTTAGTGTTCTTACACTAAGCAGTCTGAAGGCAGGGAGCCGCAGGTCGCAGCCCAGCAGATTAGTGAAGTTATGCATGATGTGTTTAGGCATGATGTGTCTGCTGGCTTTCCTCTCAGTCCCAAGGAGGCTGCGGCCGGTCCGGCCGATTCATGTACAACCAAAGCAAGCAGAGGGAGATATGTACATGTGTCCAAGGCACTGCATCTGTGCCTCTGTGTTATGAAATCAAAAGCTGCAGCACAAGCCCCTCCTCCCCCAAGGCCAGCTCTCCCCCTGTGTGTTTCCTTGCTAAGTGGCCATCCCAGAAAGGCCTGGGAACAGAGATGCTCAGATTTGAAGCCTTTGCCTTGGGAGGTGCCCAGGGAGACAGGTGGTGGGAAAGGTCTTGCTGGCTGACCCACGGTGCTTGTGCAGTCTGCCTGATCCTGGTTCTGAGGCATCTCTGCGACCCTGCCTAATGTGGGCATCTTGTCTGACTCTGGAATTGATAAAAACAGCTATTAACTTAGTAGGCAATCATTAACTCCAAAGCAGATAGATCACAAGGCTGTGGGTTTTCTTCCCCGTAAATATGGGTAAATGCTGGTTAAAACGTGGTTCTGTGGGCACCTCCGCCTACGTGGACCCCAGTGCAGTCCTTGTGAGGTGGCTTTTGGCTCTAGCAAGCATGACCTGGGGACGAGGGAGGAGGATGCCGTGTTTATGCATATGGTGAGAGCCAGGAAGGGCTCCCTTGTGACCTCTGCTCACACTGAAAAGTCACAAAATTCTTCTTTCAGTCTGTGTGTCCAGAGAGGATGCTATGGGAGAAATGAAGGGGTAACCTGAAAGAAAAATTGCACAGAGATTTTTGTGTTCATTACTTATTAATGCAAATCTAAAAAGATGAAAGGATGTAGAAGGGGTATTATTATTATTAGACAGAGGAAAAAAGAAGGGGGGGTGTGAGACATTTTGGCAGGTAATGGGGAGACTTGGACATGATCAAAATTCAGTACATCCATTGACACCCCCTACAAAAACTAACGAGGGAGCAGAGTGGAGCAAGAGGGCTGAGGGGAGTGATTATTTATGAAAGATGAATTTTTACGTTTAAATATAAACTTAGCCAGTGGATCTGAAACTACAGCATTTGTTATTAGCAAAGACTCCACCTGGTTGTGTTTTTATAGGCTCTGGTGTGCATGTTTTCCACTATCTTAGAGTCTATGGAAGGTTCACTAATTGCTTTCAAGACAAGATACATATACACACTAGATACACAAACTCTGTAATTCCAAAAGAGTATCCCTTAAAATATTTCTTTAGTTTGGGTAATACAGGCTTTTAATCCCAGCATTCTGGGAAGCCAGTTCAAGCTTTGCCTAGGCAATTTAGCGAAGTGGGGACTTGACCCAAACTCAAAATCAAAAAACAAAAATCAAGTTGCGGATGTAGCTCAATGCAAAGAGCTTGAGTTAAATTATCAATACCAAAAAAAATAAATTAAAAGTTTTCTTCAGAAGTTAAGTGAAACTACCCCTTCTTAGAATATAACCTTCCCCATGTCATACTATGTGTGTATTGCCTTCCGTCCCCACCCTGGTTCCGGCCTCTAGCCTGCAGCTGTGACATCCGAGTCTGGGTCTTAGGTCCCCTGTCTCAGTTCTGCTCTGTCTTGGTTTCCTGCACAGTTCCCACCATTCACCCCACATGGCCCTCGCTGGTGCCCAGTCCTCCTGGCTTTGCTATTCTCTTGCCTTTGCCCTAATCAGTTCAGGAGGGCAGCCTCCCATCTGGTATAAAATGTTAGCCAAGGCCTGCTTTTCTGAGTAGCAGACCTGCCTCTTGCAGAGGTGAGATTCCTCATTAGCATCAATCATTATTTAATCCCTCCCTCCCAGCCCTCCTCTCCACCTGAAAGGTGTCTTTGCTCTGGAAACATTCCAGTTGAGTCATTGCTTTTTGTCTGACAATAGTTTCTGCCTTGGTCCTGCACAACATAGTCTCTTGGAGAGTTTTGTGTTAAAAAAAAAAAAAAGAAGAAGAAGAAGAAGAGAAAAATCAGGACCTAATGATTTTCTTGGAGAGGGCCCCAGGCAGGGCACATCTTTCAAAAGTTGTTGGGGACTTCAGTGTATAGCCTGATTCCAGAGAGTGTCATGAACTCCTAGGAAGAAGAGTCCTTGGTGAGCTTTCTTTTGCCTTCCCAATGCTAGAAAGGACTCGGGGATGTATTTGTACGGTACTTGCTAGTAGAAACGTGCTCCAAAGCTCTCTCTTAAGTATGACTGGAGCATGGATTTGTGCATGAAATTTGCAGGTATATACGATAACTACATTTTCCTTAGATATATTATAGATGTAAAACAGTGCAGGTTTGGGTGTAACTTATTTGGTGTTCCAAAGAGGAAGATGAATGGGCAAAGAGGCCACATTCACCTGCCGCTGATGGAGTCCTGAGTCACTTGCCACCCATTTGCAAAATACCATGACCACCTGGAAGGTGAATCTCATGGGGAAAGCTGTATACACATGAGCATTTGTCCACCTGGAAGTCACTTTTGTGCTGGGAATGGCCATCTGTCGTACAAGGAGGTCTGAAGTATGACCCTGGGAGTAATCCAAACTCTATCCACTTAGGTGGCTGATTCAAAAAGGCAGTGGACCCAGAAGAAAGGAGGAGAGAAACACATCTCACAGAGGACAAGGGCCATGCACAGCAGGGCCAAGCACATGACAGTGACCTTGAGCCTGGAGATGTGGCTGTGGTCTAGGCACCTAGACCTTATTTGAGGTCTAGGTGCCTAGACCAGATTAGGGGACAGAACAAGGATAGGGTTGGAGATGTAGGCAGAGGTGGGTCATGGAAAGAGGATATAGCCCAAGACCTCCAAGTGGAGAGACCACCTCTTGTATGTCCAGACCTCAGAAGAAAGGTCTGGGGTCCAGGTACACTGTTGGCCATCAGTGCTCTTTAGTTGTTTTGATTGTTTTACTTTTGAAGTACTGAAGATTAAGCATAGAGCCTTCACACTAAGCTACAACTCAGATGGTGCTGGAATTTGCTATCCACCTGCCTCAGCCTCCCCCAAAGTACTGGGATTACAAGATTGCGCCATTAAGTCAATGTCGGTGAAGCCGAGAGTATCGGTGACACTGCAGGAAGACATGGGGAGAATTGAAGAGGTACCTAGACGATGACCCAGGGACTGCCAGTATCTGAGTCATAACAGGTGCATCAGCGAGATGGGCAGACCCACAGGAGCTGGTGCTGAGGGAGTGGAGACAGCCGGGGTCACCAGGGAGAGGAAGTGAGCAGCTGCTGCTGAGAATGTGGCTCAGGATCAGGTTAGGATGTGCTAGGAGGAGTCCTGGTGTTCGGCAAACCCGGATGGGGCTGACTTCCTTGAGATGAGCAACTCTGCTAGTGTCCTCAGGTAGTTTCACAGCACGGGAGATTTGTGAGGAGGTGGGGGTGAGGGCAAGGAAGTCCAAGGAGCTGAAGTAAGTCTGTCTTAATTAAAGGTCCCCAGTCACCCGGCCAAGAATAGGTATCGGGTCCATGGCCTGTTAGGAACCTGGCCCACACCAGGCAATGAGCAGCTCGCCAGCACTCACAGCTCCGTTTGCATTTACTGTCGTCCTGTCGCTGTCATCTGAGCTTTGCCTCCCGCCAGGCCAAGGGCAGCACCACATTCTCATAGGAGGGTGAACCATGTTGTGAAGGAGGGACCCAGACTGTGTGATGCTGGTGAGAATCTAAGGCCTGGTGACCTGAGGTGACGCTAACGCAGGGATGCTGGTGTCACATCTCTTCCCCGTCGAAGATTCGGAGGGCCAAATGGGTACCAAGAGCTCAAGCAAGTCTGTCATAGACAGTAGGCTCTAAAGGGGAAATGAGAAATGGGGAAGACAGCGCCTCTCTCTTTTTCAGTCTCTCTTTCTCTGTCTCTTTTTCTCTCTGCAAAGGGATGCCTCTGCTAGGACAGGAATAGGTGTCTCTACGTAGGGACACAGAGAGGAGGCAGTAGGTTGCTTAGAGATTGGTAGTCAGGAAGGAAGAGCGGCCGTGGCTCGGGCTCCTGGTTGCCTAGTGACAGGGATCATGAAGGTGACCTGATAATCCAGGTCTCACATGGCCTTATACGTGGAGGAAACTTAAAAGGGAGTTTGCCTAGGAGTCCTCCAGTCTGGTTGTCAGATGTAATCTGAGTGAAAGTTCTCAGACGTGTACTTTACGTTCCCTGCCTCCCTGGGCTCCGGGCCCTTCTCATGCCCAGCACGCTCTTTCTCTCATCAGCTCCCTTTCCTGCTGTGATTGCTGTGCGGATCCTTGAGGTGCGAAAACCAATCCTTGTGACCAGCACAGAATTTCAATTTTCCTGTTAGGAAGACAGTTCTCAGGGCCTCCTGGCCGCGTGCCTGCCTGTCTTCCTTCCTGGGAAAAAGATGATTTCTTCAGTCCACTCTGTCTCTTTTAAACTTTCAGTAAATTATTTTTGGCTGCTTCTACTCAATTTTGGTTTCCAAATAGTCTTGTAAAATAATAAAGATATTAAAATGTTTCTCTAGAAGTAAAAATAAGCCGTGGGAAAGTAAGCATCGCCCCCACCTATCAACCTCTGTGTTATATACGATACGGAAGTGAAAACTACGTCGTTATTTATCAGCCGGGTGTCTGCATCTTACTATGGTCCTTAAGAAGTTCTTGCCTCTGGGCTGCTCCGTCTCGGGATGTTGCTGTCCACTTTTAAATAACTAATAGCTTTCGTCTTGACTTCTCAATGGGCAGATTTCCTCTGGAGTGTGTCCACTGGTCAGTGGGCGTACGTGCTTTGAGCCTTCTACACTTTTTTCAAGCCAGGAGTCTTGAACACATGTGTACCTTATTGCTGATTTTTAAATAAGTTTGCCCAGTAAGCGTGTTGTTATTTGTTGTTATTTTATAAAGCACAGTGGTTGTCTAGAAGGTGAGTGATCCCAGAACCAACAATAAGATGGTTCTAGAAGTTGGACCAAAACCACAAACTAATGTGGCAGAAATCGAGTCTTGTACTATTTGGTGCCTGATGACCCTTTGGCAGTCTCTGTGTATCAAGCAATGCATAAGACATCTTACTCCAGAAAAGTGAATTTAACTGAAATCAGTGTCAGCATACTCAGAGGCCTTAACTGAAGCTTCGCCTTCTTCCCCAAGACATGATGGTTAACTTTTTGTTTATGGTAGAGTTTTTCAGTTACTAACAGTGAGATCAGCAGGAAAAGGGGGACATGGATCCTGTAGGAAAAAGTTACTCTCCATTGAGAAGCCACCTCCTTCAGTACTTGATAACATGGGACGATGTAACGGAGAGCCACGAGGCACTTCCTCAGGAAAGATCTGTCTTCATACTTGTCAGTGCAGTCATGACACATAGTCACGCCAGTGGCTCTTTGGTCTTTAGGCAACACATGTTGCATAAAGATGCGTGGTTGCCTTTGATTGGTTTTCCAGCAAGCAAAGCCCGTGACGTAGTGACAGGAGGGTGTGGGGAGCCGGCTGTTCCCTTCACTCTGAAGCAGGAGGCAGGTGGGAGAGGGAAGAAGCTGTGCCCAGCTGTGCAGAGGTACGGGGTGATGCCCACTGGGTACGGGGTGGATTCCACTGGGGTACACAGTGCGGTGAGGATTCTACCACATAATTTGTTCTGCTCTGAAGGAAGAAAGTGGGGCTTCTGAACTCCTGCTTGTGTGATGCTCTGAGAGAGAGCAGGGAAGATGGGAGTGAGGAATGGGAAGGAAAGAGGTAAAAACAAAGAGGTGGACAGCCACTGGACAAGGCTGCACACGGGAACCTCTAGGTTGCAAGTGGAACTGTGAAAGCAGGGGTGGAGGACGCACAGAGAGCCACTCGTCCCAAGGCTGGTACCCCCAGTGGCTGGTGTTCCCTCATGGCAAGCCGCCCTGAATGGAAGGTGCTCTGATACCAGCTCCTCTGCTGCCGCTCCGTTCTGACGCTAACCACCCTCATTAGGCTAGATATCATGATTTAGGGGTGCAGGCTTCAGAGATGCCTCTTTCTTCAGATGCCACCCAAGGTTTGGTGTCTTTCAGCCACCTGCGTTTGTGACCAGCTGCCACAAACTCCAGTACTTGGGGCCTCTCTTGGTGTTCATCCAAGAGGGGCTCTGCAGGGTGCCCTTCTCACCAGAAGCTCCACGGAACATCACTGCCCAATGTGCTCCTTTGTTTCAGTCATTTTGTAAGCGTGGATTCGTCTGCTTTCCATCACTGAGTTAAAATACCTGACAGCCTCAGCTTGCAGGAGGAAAGGTTTAGTTTGGTTTCAGTCTCCAGGCAGCTGTAAGGCTGAAGCAACTCAGCTGAGGGCAGAATGGAGGTAAGGTGCTGCATCCACCATGGCAGCCAGGTCACAGAGAAAGAAGGTAGAAGAGTGGGGACAAGAGTGCACCCTTCCAGGTCACACCCCAAGGACCTACCTCCTCCATCCAGCCACCACTTCTTAATAGGAGACTGATGGACATTTTAGATGTGCACTGTAACAGGCATGGCTGAACCGTTGTCTGTGTGGTGGGACTCCATTTTCACCTGTCCTGTTCCATGTGGCTCAGAGCTGGGACCCTCTGGTCTCAGAGCTGCTTTTGCAGATGGCCATCCTCATGCCAGTCATTGCATCTCTTAGCACAATCTCAGGTGTAATCCAAGGGGTTTAAGAACAGCCTCCCCGCCCCCTACTCAGAAAATCCAAGGACTGAAATTCCCACTCCCATGCCCAGGGTCAGAGGCCACTCGTGTTTTTTATTATACAGGAGAAGATGCTTCTGTGCAGAATAGCGTGCACGTCAGAGTGACGTCAAGAGGAGAGAGACCACAGAGCTAGTCCAGAAAGCTTTGAGAGATTAAGTTGGGCCAGGACACCAAGGCTAAATTTAACCAGTTATTCCATACAGCTCACATTTCACTTCCCATTGCGTAATCATCGAAGCTGAGGCTAAACTGGAGTGAAGTGAGTCTTCTGAGTCCAGATGTGAGAGGAGAGAGTGCATCACGAGGAACAGAGAACGAGCGGAATGGAATTGCTTGAGTGAGTGTGCAGAGGAAGGTTGTAGAGAAACATCTTCAATTCCTAATTTCTTTTTTTTTTTTTTTCCCTTCAAGTTTGGACATATTTCTGGGTCCAAGACGTGCTCAGACTTCTGTCTGTCCCTGGACCTTTGAGTGGCCTGTCCTCGTCCTCTGCACATCAGCTGTCTTCTTCCCTTTCCAGAGGCCAACTTGTTGGCTCACCTTGCTGTGTCTGCTAGGTACCATGACAGCCATTCCTGAGCAGTGGCCTCTGAACCCATCTCCCATAGCTGCGTCTCAGTGCTGTCAGCTTCCTGGCTCCATTTCTGAGACTCCACACTATATTCATAGAGAATCTGAGAAGCTTGAAAGTTAACCTGTGGCGTATTAGCACAAGTTTCAAGACAGTGACCTTGGCCTGGATGTGTGGGTCCCAGATGCCTGGTCACACTTCTCTCCTGCTGTTGCCAGAGGCTGGTAGGAAACTCTGTCTCACCAGCTCTTCAGTCCTCTGGTGTCCCTTGGGTCTGGCATACGGGAGGCAGAGCAGGTGACTGCAGGGCAAGAAGGAGAAAAGTCAGGGTGGGGTCCACAGTGTTCTGTCCAGGACATAGGTGGGCAGGGACACTGATGACCTTCCTTCCTGTGGGGCAGCTGGATTCCCCAAGTGGTAACTGGATCCTCCTCTGTGTACCACCTTGGCCCTGTGAGGTAATGACTCGGCTGTGATTCTGGGCATGTCTGCCGTGCTCCTCAGTTTTCTTTATCTCTGCTGTCATCATTGTAAATTGTCACTCTTGAGACTTGTCCCTTTTGCACATGCCATCTTTTGGGGGTGAGACCTTGACTGAAGCTGGAGTTGGGATATATTAGACTATTGCCCTTGTTTCCAAGGAGGACAGCTGGAGAGGACGTAGCTGCTACCAGTCAGGCATGCCACCTCAGCACTCCCCGAGGACAGTGTAGGTAGCAAGCCCACTGTAATACCAAGAACAATGTTGTATTGTTTTATGAATTAATATATTTACTCTGTTAAAACTCTTATTTTGTTAGTGTAATGGTTCCTGAACTGTGTGCTCAGGCACCCCGTGTTCCTCCTGGATACTTTAAATTCTCATGGAAAGCCAGTAGGCCTCAGCGTCTGCCAGACACTGTGCAAACTACTAGCTTTAGGTACTTTGTGGCTTCAATGTTAGGTCACACTGCATTCCTTCACTGATGTCATATCATTTGTAAATCTGGGTTTTTCATGATTGCTCTGAGCAAAACCCACTATGATGTGGAATTTAGAATGGAATAGAAAACAGATGTGCCAGTGTTGACTTGGGATTCAAGTTTAGAGAGGTTACATGACCATCAACAGGCGTGTGGCTACTGACAGCCCGTTAGGAAGTTACTGTGGTCATTTCGAATTTAAGAATGAAATGAAATATTACATTTCGTATCAATATATGCTAACAGATATTTTTTAATACAAAAACTACTTAGTTGTTAGGGCATAATACCGAATTTGTTTTGACCTAGGAAGCTAGGGAAGCTAATGAAATCCAAAGGCATTATGAACCAAGCTGGGAAAATACACTAGTGGCTTTATTGTAATGAGTAAAACCTTGAGATAACCTTTGAGGAGTTGTGCTCCATTTATCGTGAGTCTTCCTTCAATCACAAACATGTGTCTTCTCATACTGACAGCTGTTGCTAAGGTCTCTAATAACAGGACGAGAGTCCCTAATGGCAGAATGCTCTGGAAGTCATCCTGAGAACCCAGTGGCTACCAGTGAAGCCCCGCTTCCCAGATCCCAAGCATCTTGTTTTGCCTCACCTACATTACTGGCTCACTTGGATGACTTTCATTTTTGGTTTTATTATTCTGCTTATGCCAAAAATGATGAATACTTGGGGAAACGAGGGGAAAATTTAATTGATTATAAATCAATGCTTGGGAAAATGTTTGAATGATGTTACTTGATGAATGTCCCATTTCAGTCCATAGTATCAATCACCAGTGACACCTGATATTTCAGTGTAAGAGATGCTGGCCCCAAGTTTCTAGAGCATCTTAATTTTAACCTTTAAGTAGATTCTCTGGTAATTTATAATTGTCTTTATCTTTATCTATTAGATGGACTTAATTGTATTTCCTCAAAAATCTGTCCCCCACCCCCAGAATTCAGTCTACCTCAGAATGTGACTGTATTTGAGGAAGTGATTAGGTGAGATGAGATCGTTATGGTGGATCCTCATACAGTCTGATTAATGTCCCCATAAGATGAGGAGAACAGGACACAGAAGAACACAAGACACGTGCACTCACAAGGAAAAAACTGTGCAAGCTCATGTGATTTGAATGTCCCCTCAGAAACTTCTGCCAAAATTTAATTTTCATAGAATAGTAATAATAGGTGGATAGATCACCAAGGCTCCACCGCTATTTACTAGGTGTGACTAGTGGTGTTACACAAGGTCAAAATCAGCCTCTTTGTTCTTCCATTTCTGACTTCCCCTTGGAGGGTGCAACTTTCAAGGCACCATCTTGGAGTCAGAATCACCAAACTTGTTGGCATTTTGATACTGTACTTTCATGTTTCCAGATCTGTAAGCCTATGCGTATGTTTTCATTATGAATTGACACATTGCTGTATCAGATTTCATGAACTAGGACTTTAACGTGTAATGAGCAGAAACTATCTACAAGCCAAAGAGAGAAGTCTTGTCCCAGCCTGCATTTGCCTTGGTCTTGGACTTGCTGCCTCTTGAACTGTGAGAAAATAAATGCCTGGTGTTTAAGCCACCCATCTGTGGTGTCTCCTCATGGCAGCCCTAGCAGACTAAAGTGTGTGTTTCATGTTCAGCCAAGCCTGTTCTTTTGGACCGAGGCCACTGAATGCCATTGACTGGGAAATGCAGCCACAGTCTTTGTCTATTTCACAGAACAGAAGTGTCACTTATTTTAGCTAGAAATAATATATATTCCCTGGTAGAAATTGACCAGAAGTCAGAGTGTAATGTCAGTGGGTTTAAAACTTTGCCTTTGCATTTTTTTTTTTTTTTTTGCAGAACATAGTTTATGGAAAAGCATACAGTAGGAGAGTATGAGACAGTATGAGTGTGACAGTATGAGAGGAAGACGGGTAGAAGTGAGCCCAGACATGCGCTCCGAGAAGATGCTACTTATAAGTGCATTTTAGCCTTTTATTCTACCACAGGAAGGTGCTGTCAGGCAACCCTTTTCATAATTCATATCATTAATGAAACAACTAAAACTTTGCTTGTAATAAGAAGAGTTTTATTTTTCTCTTTGTGAATGGTTTCAGTTGTGCGTGCAATCAAGTATTTATTTTTTCAATCATAGTGTGACTATGTGTGGCATATTTTAGCCAGGTTGAAAGGGCATTCCATTTCAGAGTCACTCTTGTGAGTCACTCATTGCTGTTCTCCCTTGTTAAGAGTCCATGGCTGTTTTTGTAGAATTTCACAATCTTCACTTTCCCATGAATGAACTTATTAATACCACGTTTAAGTTCGCACCCAGAATTGGCCATGTGCCTACGTGGTTATTCCTGTATCTCTCTGGACACTTACCTGTCCATTGTCCTGTTACATTCAATGTCTTTATTTACCTCTATTTACTGTTTATTACTCAGCCACAGTGGGATGTGCTGTACTTTGTTTTAATTTTGAATGTATCTTAATGTGTAGATAATAACCTACAGTAGGTCACAGTGGAGTAACAACACAAAGGTACCCCATAAAGTGCATAGGTCCCTCCATGGGTTTGCTGTTAGTGGAAGACAACTCCACCTTAGAATAAGGTGTCTTTTTATTTAATCTAAGCTGCACAGGCTGCACTGTCTCTGAGCCATCGTCATGCTTCTTAATGATTCTGAAAATCTGTTGTTTTTAATATTTCAGTCAGCGTTTGTGGATCAGATATGTCACTAAGAAGCAGTAGCTAAGGAGGAATACAAGTAGTGTTTAAATGAAGCTAAAAATCATTGATTCAGATTAGAGAAATGACCCATCTAAATTAATGAAAAGCCTGAGCTAAATTGAATGGTTTTTTGTGTTTATGTAAACATTTTTTAAACAGCTGAAGTCACCATAACTGGGCAAATTATATATTCACTCGTGTAGATCCTTAGGAGTCCATATTTAAGACTAGTAAACACGAGCTTGTAATTTGTAAATAATTACATGTCCATTAAGTTTTGAAAATCCTTGAGACAGAATACTTAAAATGGGTCCTCCTGTTGTACATGTCATTAATACAGGAGAAAAGGTTTAGGAAGACACAGAGGACCAGCATTTACTAAGCCCCTGACACATTTAGGACCACTTGGTTTTCTGTATTTCTGAAATAAGAAGGCAAAATATACGTGGGGAAATTAACATTCATTCAACTGTCTTGACTCATAAAGACCAAAGAGGTAATTGTTTGTTTTGGATGTTAGTAGGGTTATTAAGTTGAGGTAATCATTGATCTGTTGACTGACTGTTGGATGTAATAATCCAAATATCACTGAACCTAACTGTCACAGGGGATTGCATCATCACCCCAGAACTGGGCAGAAAGCTGTGTTGAAACACAAGAGAATATGGAGGAAAAACTGTCTTATAACACTGCTAGGAAATGATGCAGCCCACCCTGAATGCAAGAGGTGTGGAATATGAATTGTTATATTAGCTTTCTGTCACCATGACAAAATACCTGAGAAAATCAACTTGAAGGAAAAGATTTGTTTGGGCCCGCAGCTTTAGTTCACCATTGGTTGGTTCTGTTGATTGTGAGGCCTGCGGTGAGGCCTAGTGGAGCAAAACTACCCACCTTATAGCAACCAGAGAGAGGGGGCGTGGCTGGGAAGACACATCCTGACTGGCCAGCGTCCTCCAACAAGGTCTCCCAGTTTTCAGGACCTCTCATTATAGCCACCAGCTGGAGTCCAAGCCTTCAATACATGAGCCTTTGTGGGGACGTCCACACCTAAATTCTTAACATTTGTGGTTTACTGTTCACTTTTTTTTAACTTAACATAAAGGCTTACATATTATCCCACAGAGAATCAGAAAGTTTGATCTGTCCTTCTAAAGGCTTTTTGTCTTACAACTTTATTGCCATCTTCCTCTTGTTTTGTTTCTTCTTCTTTTTTGGTGGTGACTTCCCTGTACCAGTCACCTGCTTCCTCTTCCTTCGGCATAGTGAACAGGAGCTCACCCTGGAGCTGACGCTGTTCTGTACATTTGAAGTCAAAGCCAGAGTAGATGGGGGAGTAGACCCAGCAGTCGTGCTCTCCTCTGCCGGAAGGAGGGGGACCACGTGCTGCTCCTGGACTGGGACTCGTGGAAGTGGCTTTTACAGCACCACAGAGACTGCAAATATGTCGGGCATTTTCCACATTCTAAACTTTTATTTTTAATGTACTGGAGATTGAACCTCGGGCCTTCCACATACTAGGCAAGCACTCTGCCCCGAGCTACATCTTCATCTCATCTCTATTTAAAATTACTGTATTGTTTCTTTTTTACTTGAGACAGGGTTTTGCTCCATAGTCTAGGCCTGTCCTCAACTCACTATGTAGCCCAGGCTAGTCTAGAAACTCATGGCAATCTTCCTGCCTCAGCTTCCCAACTGCTGTGATGATGTGCGTTCACCACCATACCCAGCTATTATGTGATTGTAGGGGAAGGAACCCGGGCCTTGCGATGCTAGCCAAAACCCTAATCAGTGAGCTGAACTCCCAGCCCTCTTATTTTGTGCTGAGACAAAGTTCAGCTAAGTTGACTAGGCTGGCCTGGAACTTCTGATCCTGCTGCCTCAGTCTCCTCAACAGCTGCCATTATGGGCAAGCTCCACACAGTTGGCTCACCTTGAAAGCTGTGAATCAGGGTGACTGCTCCAGTCGATTTCAAATTTGCAGTTACTCAGCTGAGAAGTGCCCATTCGGATGTCTCCATAGTTGATTCAGGGTTCTCTTCTTGGAGGAAAGCTGAGTTCTCAATGACTTACTGTGTGGGCAGAACTTCCTGTCAAGATCTTGATTATCTTCTAAGCTCTTTTCTTCCTGTTGGCTTTTAATGAGCTCCAGGAGAATTTCTATAAGGAGCAAGTGGCCCTGCAGGCTCTGCAGGCTGCCCCAGCCCGCCACCTTAATACATTATGCTCCTGGACTTGAGCTGTCTGTGCTGTTTGAGTCTTTAGCCTAAATACAACTGGGGAAAACAACCAATGTGTACCATTCACAAGACTTAAAAACTGCCCACCAACACTATTTTGTAAATGGTAGTTTCCTTAGGAAATCAAATTGCATTTGATTCCTGATTTTCATTTCCAATATTTTAGCTCCAAGCCCCAGTGCCACCCTTTATTGAGGTTGTTTCACTTTTCTTTACGCCTTATTCTCTGATGACACTCTTCCCCGTGTGAAGGGATTTTTCCATTAGAAGAAGGTGCTAGCGCATGGCCTAAGGATGGATGGATGTGATTAGCTGAAGCATAGTGCTTCTACGCTTCACTGATGGACAGAAACCCTAAGGCTGTAGCGTGGAGCTGAGTTAGTTCTCAAGGGGCTGCACACAGTGCAAAGGAGCTGTGACTGGGATCTTCTGTAGCCGTGTTGGAGAGACAACTTTAAGGCAAATTCTGCCTGAATATCTTCTACTTCAAACAAACTGCTATTGAGACCAATTTGATGCTTCTGGGGTACAGGGGACTTGCTGAGTCTTCACCTGCATCTCTCTTCAAGTTCTTGCCTTCATTTTCCTTGAACTTATAATAATTATCTTGTTGCATATTTAAACTCACTTTGTTTTAAGGTGATGACCCATCTCACATGCTCTAACATTCTTTTTCTTCTCTGTCACTATGCCACTAGATCAGAAAGAAAAATAGTGTCATTAAGTGACAGTGTTTGACCCTTGGCCAGGAACCTCATCTTCCCCTCAACATGCAGATAGCAAAGAGAAGTGCTTCCTGATGTACTCTGTGGCCCTTTGAATTTGTCACCTCTAACAGAAGATGAAAAATTGGAATATCAACCCCTTTAACATGCGGAAGATGTCAGAGCCATGAGAGACCCAGAACATTGCCTGAACACATGAGGTACATATGTCAAATGATGGGAGATGTGGCGATCTGTCACTTTTCAGTGTTCTCTTCCTAGGTGACATAGTCTCACTGGACCGTGCCCTGGGCCTCTTGCCCAGGATAGGAGAAGCTTGTTATTCTCCTGCCTTTCCTGGAAGGTACACTGACATGTGGGTTGACTCAGTTAAGGGCTCCTCAGATGTGTGGTCTCCAAGTCACAGCCACTTCAGATAAGTTTACATGATAGTCATCCTTCATAGCGTAAGATATAGATGCTAGCTTCCTAGAAAATACTGTGAGTTTCTCTATAAATTTTGCAGAAATACCATTGCCATCTCCCAGAAGGAGTCACACTGGTCTGCATGACCGACCCAGAGGCATAGTATTTGGGGTGTGGGGGACTGAATAGAGCTAGCTTCAGGAGTCTGGCCTGGTCCTGGGCTTGCCCTCAAATTACTTAATTGTTTGGACCTTTGTTTCCTTGAGTACAAAATGAAATAACGAAACAAGCCCATCTCCCTGGTTATGTTACATTCTGGAAACTTGCAACGATAAAAAGATAAAAGATATATTTGAAAGAGCATCGATAGCCACCAGGAGAGAAGCAAAATCAGTTACAGCTTGTTACTGGACACTGGCCTTCCCACCAGCACAATGGTTATTAATATGCATCTCCCGAGAATCACTGAGAAGTGTGGACAGATCTCTCTCCACCCTGCCAAGCAAAGACAGGGAATGGGGAGCGAGGGAGCCGCCAGGCTTCTGTGGTGACAGCTCATCACAGTTCCGTTTGCTCAGATTGCAGATTATGCCATGTGCAACTCCAAGGCCTGGATTTAATCTTTAGGGCAAACCTTGCCTGGTGTTCTTACCCTAAACAGTTCGTTTTCTTCCACAGTATCTCCTGGGGAGCTAAGTTCTCTCTTCTGTTTTCTGACAGATGTGAGCATAGCATTGCTAAATAAAGCAACAGGATAAAAGAAGACAAAAAGGCAGTGTGATGTTATAAAACAAACCCAGCATTGTAAAAATAAGATTTTTTTTTCATGTGGTCCACTTTCACAGTTTTCTAGAAAACAAAATGCTTTGATGTTATTTTTGAAAAGAAAATTCTGTGCTCCAGGTTTCATACAAAGTCAGATGAATGCATCATTTTGAGAAGAAAAACGCCTTAGGATGTCAGTTGTACTTGTAAATATGTGTTGCTACTGAAATACCCCTCCTGTTAACCTTAGTATACAGAATTACGGTATGAAACCCGGGATCAGAAAAGCACTTGCAAGTTTGAGAAGTTTTCTATCAGAAAAGAAATCTCTTGTTTCCCTTGGCATTAAAGCTCTTTGCTGTTTATTTCTTAAAGATGTTCTTTTGAATGTAAAAATCAGGAAATACGTTCTTCAATTGGCGGTAGGCAGGAAGAACTGAAATTTTCTGTTGTTTGAAATCAGGCAACGTCCAGAATAAATGGTGCAAAGACAACATTTCTTTAATTTCCACGACAAGGCAAATGGGCCGCTATCATGTGCAGGTCTAAGAGTATCAGCCAGCCAGGAGGCAGGCAGCAGGCAGAGTGAGGCCTTGTGTCTTAGTCACCTTCTTGTCATGGGACGCAATACCTGACACCCACAACTTAGCAGAGGAGATGTTTACTGTAGCTCACATTTTCAGAGTTCTCAGTCTGTGTATGCCTGGCTGGCATTGGCGGAATGGCCTGGCACCGGAGAGAAGCTGTATGGAGGAAAGGAAGCCAGGAGAGGAGGAAGGATCTGGGGTGAGAGTACACCCTGCCAGGCCACACCTCAGTGACCCGTCCTTCCAGCCAGGCCCCACCCTGGGTGATGGTGATGGTGTTGAAGTATAAGCCACTGTCTGAGTGCATCAGGCCGGAGCCTAGACGTGGAGGCTCACTGCCTGTGTGGGGTGGCTGTGACCTCTTCTGACATCCCCTGTGCAGCCGGGCATCCCATCTACTAGGCAAAACCATTGTCCCCCCAATCACAAGCCAGAGGAATTCAGAGGGAATATTGGGAAGGGTTAACACAGGAAATAAAAAGGGGAAAGCCAGCCATTTTCATTCTAGTAGCTGGTACTCCACACTGGAGCGTTGCAAGATCTTTTGCTCTCTCTTACTTCTGGAAAGCGCAAGGGAAAGGTGGCAGCTTCATTCATCTCTGCAGCCTACACTTGGTTCTTGGTTTGGAAGCCAATTTCATTTCTGAAAATGCTGACATTTTTGCTTTGAAGCCATTTTTAAAGAAGAAAAGCTCTCCTGGACAATCACTAGGCTATTTTTATTATTGTTACATCTGTGCTTAATAAGGAAAAGAGTTAGTATTTGCCAATTGTAAACAGCAGGTTTGCGTCAGCGTTCCTCCTGTCTGGTGATCCTGGGTCAGTGTTCTTCAACGCGAGACTGGCGGTGGCAAGGTCTATAGAATCTTCAGCAGAGCAGATGGTCCTTTTGCAGAAACTGAGGATGGCAGGATTTAATTATTGGTGTGGCTCAGCATGAAAAGCAACCTCCACTCGGCAGGAGAAGGACCCCTCCAACAGGAGCCAGGACGATTTCTAGGCTTCCCAATTACCCCGGAGTGTTCAGGGCTGACATTCACAGAGGTGATGTGTCAGCACATGGCAGGAAGAGGGAAGAGCCCCCTGAAGTCGAGAAGTGCGTGGAAATCACACAGACGGCTGCCCTGTTGCTCCAAGCTCTGGCTGCTGAGCATGTGCATGCACATTTGCACGGGCACATGCACCCACCCGCACACAGAGGGGTTATAAGCACACATGCTTTCCATGTGGGTCACACATGTTACATGCCTATCATATACCAAAGTATTTGTAGCGCCCAGATCACACATATAGATCACACCCAGTTCTCAGAGAGATACATGCATAGAACTACATATAAATCCAAAAACACACACAGAGCAACAACCAAAATGAATATTTTAACCTGTATGAATGGGAGATAAAAATACATTTGCATAAAGGGACCTTTGGGTGTGAACTGGGGTGTCTGAGGTTGAGGATCCTGACCCCAGGGGTCTGTGGACATCCTGGGTTACATGGAACAGCATGTGGTCCCCTTCTGAGCTGACCTGATTCTGCAGGGCATCTGCATTAACTCGGAGAAGCTCATTACATGATTCTTCCCATTTGTTCCCAAAATTATTCTCTTTATTAGCATGTATTTGCCACACATAATAATTGCATCCAAGCAGAGAAATTGGTGCACATTCCACGTCGTATCTTTATTACTTTACTTCCCTTCCTCCCTTCCCGTCCTCCAGCCCCCTTGTACCACCCTTTTTTCCCTCTGCCATTCCCCTAGCTCCTACTATCACCTGTATTTGGCTGTTTACCTCATTTATACTTTGGGTTTCTCATATTAGAGAAACTGTGTGATATTGAACCTTCTGATGTGATTCATTTCAATAAGTGTAATAGTCTCATGGTGCATCCATTTTCCTACAAAAGGCTCAAGTTTCTCTTTCTTTACAACAGAGTAGTTCTCCAAATGTGTATACACACCACCTTTTCTATATCCATTTATCTGCTGATGAATGTATTAAATGCTACTTGATTTCCAGGACTTGGCTGTTAGGAGTTGTGCTGCTATAAACATGGATCTATTTGTATCTCTGTTGCAAGATGTTTTTAACTCGTTGGGGAAGATACTCTCAAGAGTTATAGCTGAGTCAAGTGGAATACCTATTTTCACGTCTTCTGAGAAATGGCTGTGCAGGTTTCCATTGCGGTGGTACCAGTTTACACTCCCACCCACAACATAGCGAGGTTTCTTTTCCCGTGCATCTCCACTGTCATGTCTTTGTTTTCGAGGTCTTCCTAACAGCTGTTTTTACCAGAGTGAAACTGAATCCCAGTGTTTTCATTTTATTTAATAGCTAAACATGCTAAACATTTTTTCATACATCTATTGGCCATTTGTATTTATTCTTCTGAGAGCTGTCTATTCATTTCAGTTGCCCATTTTTGATGATTTTGCAGAATCTGATTTTTATTTTAGAGGCATCTAATTTTGGGAGACATCTAATGTTTTTTCAGTTATTTGTATATTCTAGACATTATGCCCTCTGTCTGAGGAGTAGTTAGAAATATTTTCCCACTCTTCAGGTTCCCTCTCCAAAGTGGTGATTGTTTTCTTTGCTGTGCAAAGCTTTTAATTTGGTATGAACTTGTTAGTTGATTCTTGACGTTATCTCTTGTATGATAGCTATTCTTTTGAGGAAAGCCCTTATCCGTGTATATGTCTTCAAAGGCTTTACATATTTTGTCTTCTAGCACGTTCTGTGTTTCTACTTTAATATCTAGGTCTTTGATCTGATTTGATTTGATTTTGGTCTAGAAAGATGAAAGATGTGGGTCTAGGTTCATTCTTCTGCATGTGGTTCTTCCCTTCTGCTCCTCTGTTTTGCCCTCTGTCCCCGAAATTCATTTCTTGGGACTGTAGGGGCTCATGGTTAGTGTCTCTTTTCTTCCTATGTCTGGGACTTGTGAAAAAATGAGCAAAGGCATTGGGCAGGTGGAGAAAAAAATTACCATTACCATTTTGAATGGAGTACTCTTGTGCTGTAAAGACAGATTTGAATCATTTGTAGGTAAATGGATACAAGATTGATCATCATGCTTAGTGAAAGGAATCAAACATAGAAGAGTAAATATTACCTAGTTTCTCTAATATGAGGAACCGAGCGTGTAAATACGTAAGAGTCAAATGAGTAAGATGTTGGTCATCAAGGAAAGCGAGGGAGCGGTTGAGAGGCCAAGAAGGGGTGCAGGAAAAGGAAGGTGAGGCTGCTGGCAATATATGCACACAGAATTCTCAGGTGTAGTGTAACCGTTGGGTACTGCATACGCAAACTAATGAAAATGGGGTTAAACTGTTGCGAAAGGTGGTTAGTTATGGACAAATGGTCTTCCGACCAAGAGAGGAACTAATGTATCTCTGCTCTTCCCTTGTCCCTAAGGCCATGTCCACAGCTTGGATACAAACGTTGAGCATTCACATGGCCACTGCTGTCAGGGAGGATGACACTGAGAGGGAAAAAAGGGACTAGATTCACAGTGCCGCATCCTTCTCCCAGACACTCCAGTCAGATAAATGGCTTCAGTTCAGAGAGTGGCTGCACACGCAGAGGGAGGGTAGCCACGATTCCCTGGGAATCACAGGAAGCCCTCAAGGCTTAGGAATGAAGTCCCTGCTTTGCTCCTTCCTACTGATGAAGTGACTGGTGTGGTGAATTGATCTGTGTTGGGGAGGCTCTTACAGAGAGTCACAGGACCTTTGGAAAGCCTTGTGATGGAAACCTGCGTGGCCTCGTTATCACCAGCCATGCGGAGGGCTGCATTTGAACCAGGTCTGTCTTTCCATCCTCCAGCAGGTGTGTAGGTATGGCTCTGGGACAACAGACCTTGCTCTGTGTGAATCACTACATAATAAAAGTACATGCTGACAAGGTCATTGTCGTGAGTTGGAAATATGTATCAAAAACTTCAAGAGACTTTTGACTCAGCATATTTTTAGTAATTGCCTCTAAAAATATTTGAATAGGAAGTCAAATTTTTTTGCATAGTGAAGATACATGGAATATTAGCACAGTAAGTACTGAACAATAGAGGCATAGCCAAATGATGCAGGTCACAAAGCAATATTATCTTATCTGAGCATTCCAAATACCTTTCCACAGAATTTACATGATCTCCAATATCATTTTTATTAAGTGTTGAATTAAAAAAAAACCAGCAACAATCGTAATGAGCCTTCACCTTTGGAACAAGAAGACTTTGACAAATCTAGGTTTGTGGACAATTTCAAGAGTACAGGACAGCAGGTGGATGGCCATGACTGTAGAATAGCAGACTTTATTTCTGCTCAGGGTATTTAGGGTTCTTGACAGATTTCCCTCATATTCTTTTGTTTTCCTTCAAAATTTCTGTGAATATGGATTGCTTCTATTGTCATTCAGAGACTAACAAGTTGCATGTCCTGCAAGGCCGCCTTGTAACTCTGTACAGAAAAGATGACATTGGATATCACTTACTGGGCTCGCTGTATGTGGTTTTGATGAGAGGGCAACATGTGTCAGTCACAGCACACCACAGCAATGTTGTGTAACATCCTGGAAATCTCGGCGGCACACAGCAAGACACTGCAGGCTGTACCTCTCATCCTGGGACCAGTGAGGAAACTAGAGTGTGGTCTTTCTCCTAGTGTGGCAAAAAAAAAAAAAAAAATCTGAAACCCACAAGGTCTCCTAAGCCTGTCTGAATATGGTGCAGGGCTCTGTCCCTGTGGCATCAGGTAAAGCAGGCTCTCTACTGTCAGAGCCCACGGGCAAGGAAGCAACTGTAAAGTTGTCCACAAAAGAGCAAGGACACCTCACTGAGTTCCATTCAGGGGATCAAATTCCAAACGGGGAGTACCGCTTTCTATTAGCGCATACTGTTAATTTGGAAATAGAAGTGAAATTGGTTTCCTGCCGTTAGATTTTTTTTTTTTTTTTGGAAAACTTTTTTTGTGAGTTGTGTCTTTATCAAGTGCACGAGTTGGAAACCCTCGCCTTACTGAGGGGCTCTTCTGTCTCTTTAGATCCTGGCCAATGTGATCATCTTCATCTGTGGGAACCTGGCCGGCGCGTACCACAAGCACCTCATGGAACTTGCCCTGCAGCAAACATATCAGGACACGTGCAATTGCATCAAGTCCCGGATCAAGCTGGAATTTGAGAAACGCCAGCAGGTAAAATGTGGTTATAACCCTATGTCCACCTGATTTTAGGCATGACTAAAATGATTATTACCACTGTTAGGATTGAGTACAGAGATCACCCATTCAGGAGCCTCAGAAAGAAACCAGAGCGGAACTGCCCATGCCCAGCAATAAGCTCTGAGAACTGAGGACTGAGGAGCAGAGATGGCACCTTCTCCTTATAGCTTGCTGACCCAGTGGTCCAGGTCCACCGTAGGCAGACAGCTGCATTCCTGTGGTCATCCACAGGTCTCAGGAAGAAATTCATTAAATTATAATGCTTTGTTAAACCACTTGTTGTTAACCAGGGATGATGGTACATGCTTCTAATCCCAGAAGTGTAGGAGGCTGAGACAGAAGGATCACAAGTTAGAACTCAATCTGTGAAGAATAGCAAGACCCCGTCTCAAATTAAAACACAAAAAGGGCTGGGTATCTCAGTGCAGAGGTTCTGAGTTCAACCCCCAGGCCTCCCTCAACACGCGAGAAAACACTTAATGTTGTTCAATCTTGGTTTAAGGTTGTTCAGTGTTTCAGTGTATTCCCACAGCACTGTTGTCTACGTGGGATGAAAATATAGATGTTGTCCAGAGAGAGGCGATGGGGTTTGGGAGGAAAGTGTAGTGAGGCGCAGGGGACTGTAGTTGTCAGTGGCCACCCTAGATGACTGTTGGGGGAGATCTAAAAACATGCAGCAGGGAAATACTGGTTAGTACGAAACGTGATGATGGATGACAAATGTGGACACGTAGGAGAGATGTGGAGGTGCGGAGTGTGGTGTCAAGGGCCATGCAGGGAACAGGCAACGTGGATGTGCTCTGAAGGGGCGACTGGGACCTGGGCCTGCAGGTGACCTGCTTTCCTTCAGGTGATGGCAAGATAGCCATGGGACCAGTTTGGCGTTTCTTGGGCTCTTGTATTTATCACTGGAACCTGGTCTGTACGAGTCTACGTATTTCCTTTCACTGCCCGCTTCTGTCACAATACCTAGCAGTGTCTGGCACACAGGGACGATAGATGACTGTGTTAACTTGCATGGAATTAGTCCATCCTGTGGCATTTCACCAAAACGTATTTTGGGGGTGAGAGCAGATGAACAGACTTCGATGTTGCCAGTGGACATCTGTGTGGACTGATGAGTAGCAACCCAGTCTCTTTTCATCCTAACAAGGATGTTAGTTCGTTTGGCAAGTATTTGTCAAATGTGAAGTTTATGCCAGCGTGGCACTAGGCTCTGAGGTGAGGCTGCAAATACTGCTTTCTCGTTGATATTATTGGCCGATTTCCTGGTTTTTTTTAGTTGTATTTGGTCTTATGACTGACATAGCAAGGGTATTCTGTAACTGAGGTTTCATTTTTTTTATCTATCCATTACATATCTCAAATTCTGGATACATTAAGACCCATAGATAGTTGTTCACTTGAATCTACAGTCTAAATTTTCTTCATACCGTGATGCTCAGTAATGGTTTCTATTTAGCTTCTAGAAAATTTCACAGTGTCAACAAGCAGCAGTTGGTGTTCACCATGGTGTCACTGTTCTCTGTGCTCAGGAGTTCAAGTGCTTTAGGGGAGATGGTTTCCTCATTCAAGCAGCACTGACTGTGTCAGGTTGTTCCTAGCTGGCAGCTTTAACTTTCTTTTCCATCCCCTTCCGAACCTACTTCACAATAGCCCTAGAGCTACTGAGAACTAAAATTCCAAGCAGGCAGATTATATAACCGAATGTTTATAGTAGCAGCTTTGACAAAAGCAGTGAGTCAGGCTACTGACTTCACCGACACATCATATTTCCCTGAAGAAGCCTGGAGTAGTCAAAGCAGTGAGCTGTGGGACACAAGTGATCAGATGGTCACACTGTCATCCACACTGCTCTAGGAACCAGAGACCTCATGGAACCATCATGGGAGATACCAGAGGGTGTGCATTTCTTAGTTTTTAAAAAAGAAGCCAATGACGGTTAGTAAAATAGAGGAAAAAGACAGTTGAGGCAGAAAAAGCCAATGGTCTGTATGTTTTCTAAAATACAAATTGACATCTCAAGTATACTTGGACTAAAAATTTGGGCATTCCCCTTCCAGAGCTGATGCCTAGAATGGAGTACTTCTCTTTTTAAGGCTTCAGAAAATATGTTCCTAAAATAACAATAGAGATTTTCTCTGTTTTTTTTTTTCAGAATAGTGTTTAAATAAATAATAACAAGAAATTATGTTGGTTAAAAAATCAATAGGATATAATCTAAGAGATTTAAGGAAGTCAGTCATTGACCAATGGCAGCATATATGGCTTTCACAGATGGCACTAGGCCCTGAGAGACCCTGAAGCTTAGCAGGTCTTGAGTTCTATGTGTTATTTCTTTTGGGCCCCCCAGATCATTCTCTGCTCACCCCACACCGTGAATGTCCCTGGCTGCCCCCAAAGAAAAATTCCCCTTAAGTCTTTCATTCAGGAGGATATGTGCTCAGCAGTGTCCCCTCAAAAGTCATTTCAGTCATTGTCTGGATAAATAAATACTACTCAACTGGATGTTACGTCTTGACAATTGCCCCAGTGAAAGTTTATGTTCCCCAGGGGTTGACAGCCTACCATTTTGAATATTTCTCAGGCCTTATTTCGTGGCTTCCCTTTTTCTTGCCCTTGGTCCTTGTAGAAGAATGCAGAGGGTGGTGAGCCCAGGAAGCCAACATTTTCAACCCACAAAGTGGTACAAACAGTTGATGTCCCCAAAAATGTCTAGGGATTCTGAGATTTTTTTCCAAAATTGCTCATTTCTATACTTCCTTTTTTTAATACTTCATAACACTGTTTTTTAGATTCAAATACAAAAAAATTCTAGGTTGTAGAGTCAATGTGTGTATTTAGTGTCTTATTTGAACAACGAGATATTTAAGGGAGAGAGAAATGAAAAATGGTGGTAGAGGTTTTCTTAGAGTTGCAGTCTTGCCCTAAAAGTGCTTTCATGTAGGAACAGTAACAACCATGATTTTCTACTCGTAGGAAAAGCAGCACACTGATTAGAATCGAGGCCACCTTTGGGGGCTAAAGGTGTTCACCTCTGGGAGTTTTGACTTGGGTCTGGCATTTCATATCCTGCAGGAAAAGCCACAGCCATTTCTCGAGTACCATTCTGGGTAGCAGATGGCTCTTTATCAGACCTGAGAAAACAGCCAGCTCTTCTCTCTGGAGTGTGTAATAGGCTCTCAGGAATTGGGGACAGCTGGATTCAGAGCAAAACAAAGACCCTGTCTCCTAACTGCCGAGGCAGTTGAACTTGATGTTGCCTCTACAGGAGTACAAACTAGTTTGCTTTTTTATATAGAGATAAAACATTCTTCAAGTTTTATGTTGTTGTTTTAAAGAAATTGAGAGGCCTTTTGCACAGTCTAGTGTGGAACTGTCTGGGGGCTGAATATGACAGTGTATGCAGGCCAGTGGAAAGTGCATGTCAACGAGGCACGAGGACTCCATATTGACCTGCATGGTACACCCTGTGTGGCAGTTCACACAGCATGTAGGCTCCTTTCTGGACTTGGATGCAAGATTTTTTTTTTTTTTTTTTTTTTTTTTTTTGGTAACCTCAGTGAAACAAATGCACCTGTTGTTGGGCAGAGAATGGGTGTGACAACCTCTGACCTTACAGCTTAGTATCACAAAGGAAAAAAAAAAATTACTTGTGTACATTTTTCTCTGGTCTGCATGACTTGAGAGCTGACTTATATCATCCTTAATCACCACTTTTGCCCACCTTGTTAAATGATGAGTATTTAACCTTCTCTCTGTGTTGTGTCCTCCATGGAGAGGGCCCAGAGAAAGAAGTCTTTGTCATCACTTTTTTCTCAGCACTCACTAATGGGCAATCAAACAATGCAGAAGACAATAGATGCTTTGCTTGAAATCTGAAAAAAAAAATAGTGGAGATTTTTATAAAGAGCTCTCTCTCCACAGTGTTTGCCATTGCAAATCATCGGAATGAAATCAAGAAATGGTTTTAATAGTTTGCAGCACATTGCCTGCTATTGATTTCTGAAATCTTCACAAAGCTTAAGATGTTAAGCCGCAGAGAAATTCCAGGGCAAAGTATTTCAAGATGTTACAGTTTATGGACACTTTTAAATGAGGAGTGAAAATCAATTCCGGGATTAATATGTCAATAAACCTCAAATGGAGTCTGCAAAGTTTTCTTGTAGGCCTGTTAGTTAGGAAAATTGAGATCCCTACCTATTTTCAGAGATTGCAGTGAAAACTGTGCCTTGAATATGGACGCTGCTTTCTTTAAGGAGCTTTACAGATCCAAGATCAGGGAAGCAGGAAGGGAACTGTGAAGAAACCCTTCAGGTCTCCGTGCCTAAGAAAGAAAGGCAATGCAGGAGCTCTTACAGGCTCACAGAAAAAAGCACTAGCAACTATTTCTTTGTTCCTTTTTAAGACAAATAGTTTGCTCTAAAGGGAAAAATAGAATAGGTTTATAGCAATTAACCGAACACAGTTTTTCATTATTAAATATCTGCAAATGTCTCATTATATTATGACTATAAGAGAACTTGTGTGGTAAAATGAAACCCTCCAGAAGTTTCCTCTGTTATATGAACCTTGAGTAGCATCCCCCTGCTCATGTCCATCCTGAGGAAGACCCACGCCTGTCTTGTTAGAGAAACACTTGTAAATGTGTATGTTATTGCAAATTAGCAAAAGCTTGTTTTTGTTGGTAACACCAGACAGACCCGGAAGCCTTGGGTTGCCTTCTCAGAAGATCACTGGTTTTGATGCCTTTGGGGCCATTGGAACTGCCCAGGATTTCATGACAACCACATTTTCCTTGTTGTGATGAATCATTTTGATGCTGTCGGGGAGGTATAATGGCAAAGGATAAACTAATGCAAATATTCAGAAAATTTCACATCGTTGCATGAAGTGTAATAACTCTAATAAAGGGGATTTCCAAAGTTGCCTTTCTGGTGCCATTATCCACTCCAGTGCTTGTCAATTACAGGAGAAGCGGTTTCCCATACCAAAATTAAAGTGCTAGCTCTTCTGTGGGTGCAGTTAGATTTTTCTGGGGCAGGTGTCATGCCTTTTAGTTTGGAAAAAAGAGGTATTTTGGGATTTATCGTCACTATGTTGAAGATACCCATCTTGCACATCTAATAGTATCTTCCCCTGAACACAGGGGCCTCCCAAGGCCTTAGTGATCTGCTCACTGAATCCACATGCCCACAGGGTCCTCACTGAATCGAGGTCTAGGGTGCATGAGCTTTCAGAGTCTTGTTCATTGTGCGTGTGTCATCAAAAGGTGCTCGTCCTTGGAATTTCCCCTTTAGGGTTGTCCGAGTGTCCTGCTGATCTTAGACTTACTTAAATGCGGAAAAATAACAATGTGAAAGCCATAAAAAGGAACAGAATTCTGGCAAGACTGTAGGCAGAATAAAGAAAATCAAAATTAAGACAAACTTCAAGCTTCGGCTAAGTTCAACTTAGCCTTTTAAAAATGCAATGAATTTAAATCATAAAATTAAATATATTTAAAAAGCCAATTTCTCCTTTTATGAAAAACATCAGTGCATCCTGGCGCATTGGCCATTACAGCCATGTTCTGAGGTGGGCAGCTGTTCCTGAGTCTGGTGGTTTCAAGCTTGGGTAGTTTGCTAAGAACATAATCTGCGTTGTGAGATTGAAAAGGGGAAGGACAGGATTTCACCTGAAGGTTAAATTCAATCAGCAGCCTATGGAAATGACTCTGAGAGACACTGGGGCGAGAAAGGTGGGTCTGGGAAACTGTGAATCTTAGTTGTTTATCTTCCTTTATTTTTCACGTGTCTGAGAGTGACGATGTATGGGAGCCTTTCAATGAGGGGAGGTGTCTGATGATATCTGGGTTCACTCAGAAACAGTCAGGAGGCCTGGGACAGGCCTGCATAGAGCTTGGCAGGCACGGAGGGGCAGATTTAGGAAGGATTTGTCACGAGGATGCATGGACACTCAGGAGTCAAACTAGGCATTGTTACGAATCCTGAGGAATGCAGAGTTAGAAGACGTGGCTTTAGAGTGATCAGGAATATCTAAGAGCATAAGGCAAAACAATGAAATAACAGTCTTTTCCAGGATCATTTGGGCTGACACATTTCTTAAAGGTAGGATTATTGTAGCCTCATTGTCATAGAAGTGATCAGTCTTTTTCCAGTAGGTAGTATAGACACAGAATATTTTGTTGTGTTATGAACAATGCAATTTTTATGTCAAAGATGACATACAAGTTTGAAATCATCCCAGCCTCTTCCCTTACTCTAGACCTGCTGAAAAGCCTGCATTTAAAGCTGGCTTTATTAAAACACTCAACTGGTGGGAACAGTGGTGATGACAGTTTGCAATGAAATGAATCTTTAAAACAGTGTTAGATTTTGACATTGATGTGTACAATACTTAACATAATTAGTATTCCAGATCTTTGCTGGTGAATTTTATTAACAAAATAAGAGAGAAATGGATTGGGTGGCATTCTAGTGTGGTGCTGGAACATCTCCCTGAAGCCTTAGGTATTTGGAAAGGAGTTGGATTATGGGAGTTAATTGACTCAAGTGGATAAATCCATTGATGATGTCCTGTGCTGTCAGAAGGTGGAGCCTTGTTGGAGGGAGATTTTCCTGGGGGGTGTGGCTTAGAAGAGCGTATTCTTATCCCTGGCGTGACCCTTCTGGCTCTTAGCCTTTTCTTCCACCATTCCTCAAGCAGCTTTTCTCACCAGGCCCTGCTGACGTTGCCAGCCAACTATGCATGGGCTGGGCCCTCTGAAACTGTGAGCTAAAATAAACTTCTCTTCCTTTAAGTTGTGAGATTTGGGTATTCGTTCCCACTGATGAGAGAGTGGCTGAGACGGGCAGTGGACAGGGATGGGCTTCATAAAAGCATGGGCAGTGCACAAAGAGGAAATCAGTAAAAAGATCTGTTAGAAAGAAAAAACACAGAGGACTCAAAAGCAGGACTCTGAAGACACAACGCTGTCTAGTGAATGGCCTCTTGAAAGGTGAGGAGTGGTGCTTTGAGTGCCTTGCTGAAAAACACAAGAAAAGAATCTTTCATTAAATAGCAGCAGACTTTATCTGCTACATAAGTAAAAATAAAATGCAGTGAATTCCATCTGAGAGGGAGCTGACAGATATTTCAGCAGGGCTGATGAGGAATGGAGGAGGGAATTTCAACTTGTCTTTATGTTAAGTCCACTGTTATATGTCTTCATGAAAAGTGTTCCTTCCGCCTCCAATGTAAATTAACATGTGTATCTCCTGTCTTCTGTCTTTTATGACATCATAATTTGATTTCATTTGGTTGGCAAATGAACACAGTAAGAATGAAACCCAGACAGGACAGATCAAAAATAACATTATGCAGAAAAAGCGAAATATGCCAATTCTATGTGCATTGTGGGTGTTTTCTCTCAGAAATGACATGAAATCTTTTCCTTCCTTGAAATTTTCCTTTGCTTGTGTAATAGTGATGGGCTACTTTGTCTCTCAAAGTATAAAGAAATAATAACTAACAGCATCTGACAGCTGTGAATGGATTTGGAGAATTTGCCTTACTGCTGGCTCAAAGAAAGTTCTGTCCTTACTTGTGGCTTGGCTATCCTTCGCGCCGTCACACACGGATGGGGAAGTAGACAGAGTCGGAAAAGCTGATCTTCCCAGATATGTGTTCACTGTTAGCTCATGGCCGTCAAGGTGGAAGATGTTAAGCCCGGGACTCAGTTGTGATGGTCTCTTCCCTCTGACTCCCAGAGACGGGGATCCCTCCCATCTTGCTGAAGCAGCTCTTAGGAGTAGGCTGGTGGGTCTGTGAGGTAGCTGGGACCCGGCTGCCCATTGCCCAAGTCCTTTCAAGTCCAGTCTCACCCCAGAGAAAGGTAGCAGAATATATGTACTTCCAGGTCCTGTGCTGGGGATTATCCATCCCTTCTGGGTCTGGCCTCTTTGTTCTGTCCCTTCTAGGTGTGGACGGTGTGGCAAGCCCCACTACATGCCTGTAATCCACCCCTCCAGACCGGGTCCCAGTCTCCTAACAGCCCCTGGTTCGTTAGACAGTGCATAACATCCAATACATGAGACTTTTGGGGGACATTCCAGGTCCAAGCCACAATACTATGGATGTTTCTTCAATGTTTTAGCAAATGCCCATGAAGATAAAGAGGTAATGAAGTCTCTGAACCAGCTATTGTGCTCCTAGGCCCAGACCTTGTTCTTTCGTCCCTTCTCTCCCCCCTTCACCACCATTTGGAGAGATTTTAGGTAAAGAATCACGGCTGTGGGCCACATTGCCTTTGAGATGTCTTTGAGTGAGATTCCTCATGTTCCTGTTTTTCCTCTCCCCGTTGAAATACTGAAGACTTCAAATGTAAAGAAATGGGCCCCTGTCCTTCCATCCTCCCTCTGTGCATCTCAGAGAATATCCAGATGTGGAGTGGGAGTTCATTGTTCTGTGGGGCTCAGTCCCCTCTGGTGCATAAAGGAAAATTCTATAAATTTGACCCAAATGGTCCCTAGTTTTTCATTTATTTTTCGGTGTTGTTTGCAGTCCCTCGTAACCCTACAAGGAAAAATTATATGACTTTCTTGCTCATTTTATTGAACTTCAAATTCCTGCTATGATTTTTTAAGATATTTTCCTTAAACCTTCCACTCTTTCTACCATTGGACAATCATTTCTACCCTACAGGCATGGTGTTCATCTCTTACAGCGCAATATTCCATTGTAACTATTATTTTAATTTTAAATAGTCATATATGCTTATTACAAGAAACTCTTCAGAGCGAAGCCCAAGAAATTTCTCATGAAACAGGCTATTTTGTGTTCGTAAGAATATTATTATGACATAATAGAAAACTACTATTTCCCCTAGAAATACTTTCCGACAGTAAGATAGGCCATCTCCAAATTTTGTGAATTTTTTTCTAAATATGGCAACTTTTGGGACACCTTGCACATTGTATTTAGTCCTTGCATAATTTTTCTCATAACTTTAGTTTTACTTTAGGTACTATGGCAAGTTAATCTTGAGCAAACACATTATTATAATATATTACAAAATGTATTTTTAATATGTGTGCCTACCTTTGGTACACCCTGTATTATGATTGATGGTCTAGAAACATCAGTATTCTCATTTCTAGAGAGTTCAAGCAACAGACACTCTATTCTACGGTAACAGAAAACAGCAGGGTTTCCTAGTAGTTTGAGAAAACTTTGTCCTGCACAATCCTCAGAGATGGAAAAACTGACTTATGAGACGTGAGGTACATAAATATGTGTACAGCAATCTGAAGTTGTAAAATCTAGAAAGTATATTCCATACAGAGAAAATGAATGAAGGCCGTTATGTGTCACGGGTAGAATTTTCATGCGCAGAATGTATTATGTTAAATTTGGGAAGCCACCCTTTCTACTACTGTAGGCAAAACAGATTTCCTGTCAAGTTCTCACAACACTACAGAAATGGATGAATGTCTTTTGCTTGTGGTTATGGCTTAGGCAAACATTGATAGCCCAAGAGATAAGTTAGCAGAACTTTATTGAAAAGCTCACCTAATAAATGTGTGTGGCCTATTGTAAACCATTTCTCAGGCTAGCAAATGTTATCGTTTCATGTTTTCAAGGTGACAGAAGTGGGAGGCATGTTCAGAGAGGAGCCCTCACTAAAAGCATTTTTTGTCCTTTGTGAGGAATATGATGACTTTGAAATAGGAAAAGCAGAGATTATTTTCTTATTTTACTTCTCATCTGGATAAAATGGACTACAATCTTCCCTTTGATCTCTTCACCAGGAAATGCAGTGTTATTGTGGAAAGGAAGATGCTATCAAATGATCTCAGCGGCTTACATTCTGATTTTATCCCACCAAGCTCACGAGGCACTATCTCTTTATGTGGGCAACATCGTTTCATAGACGACACAGCTAAAATCTCTGTACTTACTATCAAGCACAGTAAATTTCACATCTGGAGTCCTTAATCATAGCCTCTGCTGAGTTACAGACTGATGTGCACAGAGTGAGACAAAGACAGAGAGAAAAGCATATAACTAGATTATTTTCTCCTACTGTTCACTCTGTTTCTAATGGGGAAGAAGACCTAACATACTATTATGTATAGAACTTCAACATGAGGGAGACTTCGTAGGACCCTCCTTGTGTGGCACCTCCGAATGCCAGTGTGCCAGGGCTTAGGTCTCCAGTGTGTTCACTGCCGTAAGGGTACACTGCATTTGCCACTATATTAATATTAAAAAGTACATTATTTTATACATATACACACACTCACTGTTCCTTTAGAAATGTTAGGTCATGCATAAATGTCTATAGATTAACTACCATTTTTCTTTCTGGCTCAAAGGAAAATAAAGAATGTGATATAAGAAATATTGAAGTGTGGTTAATTTCTACATCCTGGTACTTAGAAAACAGAATTCTAAGTAACCACAATAAATATGTTCAAAGAATTAATAGAAACTACGTTTAAAAAGTAAAGGTAGGAAGGAACGATGCCATTCATCAATACGGAATGTCTAGAGAGTATAAGGAAGCAGTAGCAACTGCCTCACACGCCGTGTTCACATCACGAGGGTCCAGAAGGTGGGGATGTGCGGGAGGTAGGAGAAAGGGCCAAAGAAACAGTGGTCGGTGCTTTCCCATGTTTGGTGAACCCAGGAACATAAAGAATTGCAAGTAGGATAAATAGAAAAAGTCCACATCCAGACAGCAGAGGAAAAGGCTGAAAGCCAATCGTGAGAAGATCTTGAAAGCGGCAAGAAGAGAAGTTGTCTCCTCACTTACAGGGGAGCCCTAGTGAGACGGTCAGCGACTGCTCATGAGAACAGTGAGAAATCGCGAAGGTGCTTCTCCCGGCGCAAGGAAACGCAAGTGTCGGTAATCAGAGACACAGTTTGGAGCACTCTTCTTGATTTTAGAATTTTCTCCCAAGCTCTGAAATCAGTGAAGTGTAAAAACTGGCATCAATGTCCATCAGTGTCGTGGTGTTGAAAGTCTAAAGATCAGCCATCACACTTTGAGCCAATTGACTTTGGATCGTGCCAGGATAATTCAGTAACAAACTCGCTTCCTTGTGTCACATGCGAAAGAATGAAGTTGGACCGCTGCCTTACACCGTATACAAACCTCAGCAGAACACGGGCCAAATGTCTAACTGTAGGAGATAAAACTGTAAAACTTTAAATATAAAGCACAACTATGAATCTTCATGCCCGTGGCAAGCAGCTGTTTCTTAGATGTGATGCTGTGAGAAAAATAATAAAATAATCTTCGTTAGAATGGACACCTCTCATGCTTCAAAGGACGGTGTTAGAAAGGTGACAACCGAGAGAACAGCTGAAAAAAGTTTGCAAATTGTATATCTGATAAATTAGTTAAATTAAGAATTTTTAGATAGCTCTGATTACGATTCAGTGGTAAAGTAATATTGCTCTAGTTTAAAAGGGCCAAACTCTTTCAATATCCTTTGTTTCCTCCCAAAGGAAGAAATACAAATAGCAGTACAACGTGAAAGGGTACGCCTCACTAGCAGTCTGAAAATGCAAATTAGAGCCACAGCAAGATATCCGTTTGTAGTCAATAAGATGGCTGTGGTCACAAAAACTAGACAATAACAAGTGTTGGCAAAGAAAGACCTGGAAAAAATGGAACCTTTGTGCCTATGGTGAGATTGTGACACCACGCCACCGCTTTTTCTGTTGTCTCTCCATCTCTGTAGTAGTTACATATAACGATGCTATAAAGCTATTAGTAACAATTCTGTTCTCTCAGGAGTTTGCCTGTATTAGTCACTTTCCCATCACTGGGACAAAATGCCCAATAAACACAACATAAATGAGTGGTTTAGTTTAACTCATGACTTCGGGAGGAGTCAGCCCATTGTTGACTGACCATAGGCAAAAACATGACAGAAAAGTATCATTGAGGAAAAGTACTCAACTCATGGCATCCAGGAGGCAGGAAGAGGGTCTGGGCAGGTATCTCAGTGGTTAGAGTGCTTATGTAGCACATTGCAAGGTCCTGGGTTTGATTCCCCAGCACCGCATAAAAAGTAGCTGGGCGTGGTCATGCAAACCTACAATCCCAGCACTCAGGAAGCTGAGGTAGGAACATTGCCATGAGTTCTAGGCTAGGCTGAGCTACATGATAAGGTCACGAGCAGCCAGGACTACAGAGTGAGACTATGTCTCACAAAACAGAGAGAGAGAGAGAGATGGGAGAAGCTAAGTAGAGAGATACGCCCTCCAAAGACACACCCCTAGCAACATACTTCTTCTCCCCACGCCCACCTGTTAGTGCAGCTAGGCTTGAACTCCTCAGTGGATCATCCAGGGATGGGTACAGTGCCCTCATGATCCAGCTGCCTTCCAACCCCCGCCTCTGAATATATGAGGACTTGGGGTGACATTCCAGGTCTAAACCATAACAGTGCCTGAGAGAAATTAACTTCATTCATCCGCACACATTTGCTTGCGAATGGCCCAGTGCACACATGAAAAGATGTTCAACATCTCTGGCCATTAGAGAAATGCCAATCAGAACACCACTCAGGTATCGTCTTACCCCAGAGGGAACGGCATTTGTCAAGAACTCAAACAGCAGTCAATTCTGGTGGTGTTGTGAGGAAGAAGGATCTCTGTACACTGCTGGTGGGACTGTAAACTGGTACAACTATGGAGGGCAGTATGGAGATTCCTCAAAAGCTGAAAATAAATACTCCATTCTGTTAGTGATACCTCTTCTGGGTATCTTTCCAAAAGACTCAAGAGCAACATATAACAGAGATACCTGTATACCCATGTTTGTAGCAGCACGACTAACACTAGCTAAAATGTGGAAGATGCCCAAATCCGCATTAACAGACCAATGAATACCGAAATTGTGGAACAGGTGCACAGAGCAGCACTACCCTTCCATAAACACAGGTAGATTTGAGGCTTCTGAAGGCAAATGGATGCAACCTGAGACCCTCATGCTCAGTTAAGTGAGTCAGACGCAAAAGGTTAAATATTGCATGGTTTCTCTTATATGAGAGACCAAGAATATAGACATTCAATAGAACCACATGGATGTGACGGTGGGAGTTAGGAAGGATGGGCCAGTGCAGGAGGGCCAAAAGGGATTGTAGTGTTGACTCAGTGTATTGTATACATGCACAAAATATTCAAGTTCAGTGTAGACACTGTAGCGCATGTACATATATATGTATGTGTACACACACACACACACACACACACACACACGGGAAAAACATTTGCATGAATATTCATAGCATTTTTCTTAGTAGCCAGCAGATGGCAACCACCCAAATTCATTCTTCCAGGAATCTTTTTGTCGCTTATCTCACCATTGTGTACAGTTCTCTGCTGTTTGAGGTGAATCCTGTTACCCATTGGCAGAGAAGAAAAACCATGCCCTGTTACGTAGGCTTGCATTTGATTATGTATAGACAGATCTTTTGTCATAAATACTACAAATGTTTGACATGATAGATATGCTAAGTACTCTGATGTAATTATATGTGTGTGTGTGTGTGTGTGTGTGTGTGTATAATGAAATAACACACTGTATCCCTTAAGTTTATACACATACTGTGTACCAATTAAAAAGAAAAACCCATCCACCACTAATAGCATCAGCGACTTCCTCCTCATCAGGAAGAAGCAATTCAATGTTGCTCAAATGGAAAAGAAAAAAAAATTGAAAGAGAGAGATGAGAGTTAAGAGAGTTTTGGATGGTCAGAAAAAGTAATGTCAATGACTTCGAGTTTTTCCCATGTAGCTGTGTGTGGGAACTGATGTGGTTTCAATTCCCTGGAGCCAGCTAAGGCTGTGAATAAAGACAGGAGAAGGCTCACATCAATAGGAATTGTTGTTTTATACTATGAATAATTACTCACAAATTTGGATTTCAGAACGCTTCCTTCTGTGTCCTTCCCTTTCCCATGGCAGCTATCACCTACCCCAGGACTGAGGGTGGGCTCCGCAGCCTGCAGCCCGGGCCGGGCTTGGCTGCTGTGTGGTGTCAGACAAGCTTCTGTGCTGTTGAGAATTCCAAGATGTCACTGTTGGGTTGATTTTCATCCTCATCCTAAGCCGACAGCAGACCATCAAGGAGCATATTTGGGTTTAGCTTCCTGTGTCTTGGGGCTGTCCTAGAGGTGTGTGGGTCAGGGTGAGAGGAACTGGGGTTGGCGGTGCAGTGTGCCAGCTTCGGTAAGCACTAGGAAGGAATGGGCAAGGTAAGGGCGTCCCAGCGTGACTGAGGGGCTCCCCATTGCCACTCCAGTGCTAGTCCTGCCTCTGTGACTTCCATCTGTGCTCCTGCTTCTGTCTCACACTGTGTCCTTACCACACATGCACCCTGTAGTAAAATTTTTTAACCCATAGACAAAGGACTCAACAGGTAGCGACGTGCTCTTTTACTTAAGTTCCCTTCTTGCTCCAAATACTCTAAAAATCTTAACCTTTCCTGCATCTTGTGTAATCCACGTTGACATCTAATTGTGGTATAAGACACACTCTTGTTGATTTTACACATTTAACATTTTACAAATTAACAACATGGGTATGTGTGGTTTTTTTAATTATAACTCTTCTTGTTGTGACCCTGGTCAAGTTACAAACTCCTGTGCAGCACTGCTAAGGTACAGTGCATTCTGCTAAATGCTACATGTGCACCAGGATGGACGGGACACAATTTATGACCTCAGAGAAATATGAGAGGTGACATGTAAGACTCCCCCATGGCCCAAGCTAAAAATTATAATAACCAATAAGGCCAGATTAGAACAGGCCAGAGCACTCCTTTCTCTTCACCCACTACCCCTCTCTGAGGCCTTCTTTGGGAACGTAGTTTTGGAATTAATCATATGATAATGATAGTTCTGCCAGTTGGCATTCACTACGGACTTCTTTAAAAATTTACCGTGCCAATCAAAAAGCTTCAAACCCTTGAACTCCAAATAGTGTCAGCCTGTTTATTGTGATATTTAGAAGAAATCTATAACTATTTGCACTAATGTTAGCTGTTTCCTAACAATGTAGAGCAGGGGTGGGAAATGTGTGACCCTTGAGTCATATACGTCCTATGAAATCCTGGCCAAAGCTTCACTAAAGAGAAACAGTTTCAGTCATCCTATTAGGGGTGAATTGATTACATGTTTTCCAAAACAGAGCAGGCTAGTTTCTAAGTTGATAATTTTGTATGGCTCTCAAATGATGTGACAAATATGTAAATAGCCCTTGGCAGGAATAAAAAAGTCCTCCACCCCCGGCACAGAAGCATGTCCTTTTATTCTTTCCTACACTAAAGGTGAAAGAACACATGGAAAGTCACTTAAGTTCTTGAATCATGGGCCAAGATGGAGCCTTTGCACTGAATCCTCAGCCTGAGCTGCCTTGATGACGGTCACGCGTCTGTTCAGATACACAGACTGAATCTGCTTCGACATTTTGCCAAGTCAAACGCCAAATTCTTGGTGGTTTACTTTCCTGTGAAGTAATAAGAACCAGCTGTGACTGGAGTGAGGCTGTTGCCCAGCAGCAGGGCCGCCAGTCGTTAGGAATGCGTGTCTGTGGTACCTAGGGCCTGGGACCCCTAGGTTGCTGTGACTTCCCCTCTCCCGTAGGTTTTCAGTGGACCCACGGGGATCTCTCACAGGTCCACACAAGCTCTTCTTTCAGGTTCAACGAGGCAGAGAGTCTTTTACCAGCCTGTGCATGTGTGGACTGCTTTCCCCTCTGGAACCATCCGGAGAACGTAGCTGCTTTTCCTGAAGTGGACTTCCCTTTTTCCATGTTGGTCCCCCTTCCTGTGCCCCACATCCCCCCCACACACATTCCAGTAATCTCCTTTTCTTGAGATTCCCCCACTCTTGACGCTCTGCTGTTTTCTGAAGTTTCCTCCTCATTTTTTTTCCTGCAAGTTTTTTTTTTTTCGTTTTCACCAAGAGAGAGAATTCTGTATGCTTCTGTTGAAAACATAGAGCTAAGGAAACAGAGCCCCTCACTTTTTTTAACCCTGAGTGAACGAGCCAAGATTATCCAGAGAAATAGAACTAGAATCATATGTGTATATATAGAATATTTATTGTAAGGAATTGGCTCACACAGTGGTGGGGGCGGCACATCCACAATCTCCCAGGTGGACGACAAGCAGTCGGAGCCGGGGTGCGGTTCGGTCGCGAAGGCCGGTGGCTGCACGTCCCCCCTTGCTGGAGGAGGTCAGTACCGGGTTAAGGCCCTCAGCCCCTTGGAGGCCAAGCTGCTTTACTCAAAATCTACCAATTTCAGAGTTGATTCCATTCAGACCAAACTTCATAGAAGTTTCCAGAAAAATGTTTGACCACGAGTTTGGCCACCACAGTCCAGCTAACTTTTCTACAGATCGTTTTCTTTCTTTGTTTTTCTTTGTTGTTGTTGTTGGTGGTGGTGGTGGGGTCTTTCAGTTTAAAACACTGAAGTAGAGACCGAGGTTGCAGTTTAGTCATGTAGCGCTTGCCCGCCACACACGAGGCCCTGGGTTCAATTCCAACAACAAAACAAAAATCACAATGCTATAAAAAAAAAATCGAAAATCTGTATAGTACAGTGATTCTTTTGACAACCAGAACTTTCAGCACACTAGTACTCAGATTCCGGTGTGAAGGAAACAAGATTTGCCATCAGCAGTCAAAGCGGATTAGCTTTTCAGCACGGGCCGTTTTCTTTTTCTGCAGCTGTTCCTGCTATTCGATGTAGTTCCAGTTAAGTAAAGTGTAATTTGAATAATTACACATATCTCTCCAGTGCAGCGTAATTGAAGACGAGATTTGGCACAATCCAAAACATCTTCTTTGTGTGTACATGTGTGTTCTACCAAGAACTTTACAGTATGTAGATCACTGTTCTCAGTTTTATTTTGTTGTTTCTCACTAGCTTTGGAATGAAAGTGGAGACAGCCTGGTAAAGCTGATACCCAAATCTTTGTCTGTTCCTTCATAACCATGCCGAAACCCACAGCTTTGTGGTTTCTGACTTATACTTGCCAGTTAATCCTCAAATATCCTTGGCTTGTAACTGGACACTTGTGGGAGTAGGACATTGAGTTACAAAGGACAAATAACGCTTCTACAATGAGACAGCTCCACAGGCAGTGGCCCGGGTTGTAGGAAACAATGTCACTCGTATCTGGCAATTTATACTAAGGTGAGCTTCTTAGGAGCAGGAGAGAAAGTGAGGCCCGGCCACACGCACATGGTCAGATGCACGAGGACGTCTTGCTATGAAGGTTAAGCTTGATTGTGTCAACGTGATTGGCGTGATTGGTTCAGGAGCCACAGGAAGGATTGGTGGGACATACTTATGAGGGTGTCCGGAGGCTGTGGAGGTGTGACGTTGCGTGCTGTACCTGGTCTCTGGCCCCTTTCTGGTTTTTCTCTGCTGTCTTTCCAAGCTGCCATGAACTAAATCATGTCCTTTAAGTTCTGAGTGTCAGGTACAGTGTCCAGTGATGAAAAGTGACTAGCACACTTATGCTTTCCCAGCATCCAAACTGGTGTGTGCAATTACTTGACTGTGATGTGAGGACTAGATATGCATCTAAAATAAAAGAATCAAAAGTGAACTCCTTAGGTGGGTGTGAGCACTTTTCCGTCTCTGTCCTGACAATCATTGCTTGCGTTGTACTTTCAAACCCAAATCACGATAGCTATGAGAATGCAGAAGCATGTGGGAATCTTTGGAGCTCCTGCTCAGAAGGGTGGGTGACCCTTGGCCCCACGGCTACCACTGCTGCCTGCAGAGCCCGTTCTCTGCAGCCCCCAAGCGCACAGCACTGGAGCAGCTCTCTAATCGCTGAAACGCAGTGGGCAACACCCAACACTTGGAGGGGGGTTTGACTCCGGGGCCAGGAGACACCATGATGGCACTGCGTGACGGAGGGAAGCTGCTATGTACATTGGGTCGGGAAGCACGGCAGGGGAGCAGTGCTGAACAAGGAGAAAGAGGCCTGGGAGCAGCCACACACCCCAAAGCTACGCCTTCGTAGCCCACGCAGAATCAGAGAGGTGGGATCCACCAGTCCCTCAGATGGGGCACAAGTCCAGTCAAGTTGAAACTCAGCCCTGATTACTACAGCTGCTGCAATAAATTACTTCAAGTATGGTGGCTCTAAATAGTACTTCTGTGTTCTTTAACAGTTTTGAAGGTCAAAGGTCTAAAATAATTCACAATATTTCCTCTTTCCAAAGGTCCGTTGCCTTCCCCAGCATGCCTTCCACGTTGGCTCACCACTTCTCCATCTTCAGAGCCAGGGCACAGCATCTTCCTCCTCTCTCCTCCCCTCTCTCATTATGTCACTTCTCTTTTGCCTCCCTCTCATAAAAAAAACCCTAAAACACCAGAAAGATAAAATAATCTTGTTTTTTTTCTTTTTTGCTCATCTGTAATAACCTAGAATCATTCCCCTTGCCACTGGCTTTCTCTTAATGATATCTACAGAGTCCCCTTTGCCATGTAAAGTAGTATATTCTCAGAATTTGAGGATCAGGAAGTGGATATTGAAAGAAGCTGTGATTCTCTCACCTGTGTTCCCTAAAACTTGGGTGTAAAACCAACTTCAGCTGATATCATGAAAGTTGCTGTTCTGGTACACACAGATGCCAAAAAAAAATGATTACAGGCTACAGGGAGATAATGATAGGGTCACAGTAGTAATAGAACCCTTTGGTTAGAATATGGTCGTGTCTTAAACAGATTTTCAGACTGAAGCAGCTGTCTGTGTTCTGGAAGCTAGAGATGACTGCTTCTTTTCTCCCCATGTCAAGGTCACGGGCACAAGTGCAGCTGTGAGTCCTTTATCCAGCTGTTGAGCATGCAGCAAACAGCTGCTGCCTCTCCCCGTCGCATAGCCATTGCCAGCGTCAAAGAAGCCTGGTCAGTCCCTTCCCACCCTCCCAGCAACCACACAGGTCGTGGTGCCTCCTGTGCCCAGCCATTCTGCTGCTGCAGTTCCACACATTAGCTGGAATGCTTTCTGTTATATTTTCGTTTTTAACATGGATTTTTAAAATACTAAAATCTCACATAGCTTTGGTACCTGTTTTGTGTGAGGTCTAGAAAAACTTTTCTGTGGGTACTGCTTCCTTATCGCTCTTTGGAACTTTCTTCCCAGCCCCCGTGTGCCTGGTAGATGGTGTCACTGACAGGTCATGTGGTTGGGAGAAATTTTTTATGGAAAAGCTCTGTAGAAGGCAGAGAGAGCACAGAAAAGGACTGAGGGCTGTGTCTGCCACTTATACAAGCAAGGTCAGACGCTTAGCAAGACACAGAAAATCAGGTGAATCACCCCGGCTCCTCCAGATTTGCCTCTTACCTCACTTCTTTAGTCAGTGCCATGATTTAGCAAATGCCCGTATTCAGTTTGAGTTAGCAACAGATAACCAAACATCCGTAGTAAGTTAATACATTCATTTGATCTAAGTAAACGTTAGAAATCTGACCAAGGAATCCAGTAATCAGGAAGACTCAGAAGTCTTGAACATATCAGTTGACTAACTTCTTGGTTTTTGTGTCAGTTGCAGCATTTTTAATACTACTACAAAATATCTGTTAACTTGTTCCAGTGAACACAATCATGTACACATCTTAGGTGCTAGTGAAATGTAAGAATTCCTCTACATCAGCAGCTCTGCCTTACCCAGATATCCCACACAGGGCACAAATGGAGATCTTCCCCAGAGCCCCAGATGCTGTCCTTATCACTCTCAGAAGGAACCTCAGAGGAGCACCTCATGGGACTGGGGGGAGCAACGTGTCTGGCAGACCCAAAGCCTGTATGCATTAGTTACTTTCCCTTTGCCAGGAAAAGAGTACCCGGCCCCTGTCACTGAAAGGAGGAGAGGTTTATGGGGTTCAGATCATGGTTGACGGGCGCCAAGGCATGGCAGCATGGCAGAAAGGCAGCGTAGAGGAGAGCTGGTCACATCGTGGTGGCCAGGAGAGAGGAGCCAGGGACAAAAATTCATTGTTAGGAATAATGTGACCTGCTCCTTCTGACTGCCCCCTCAAATGTATACCTTCTGGGGGACATTTTAGTTCTAAAACGTAGTACTGGGGTCAGTATTCTGATGAGAGATTCTGAAGTCCAGTAAACATCTGAGGTCAGGAGCGTGGAGTCAGTGTTTCTCAGAAGGCTCCTTGGAAAATGTGAGCTCTGTACTATATGGAATTATTTACTGTAAACTAGGAATTCTAGGGCCAGGGAGGCATCAGAGGTGTTTCAGCAGGTTGGGCTGGAAGGTGGTTTACAACACATGGGTCCTTGGAGGGGACTTCGTGGGGATATCAGATGCCTAAAATAGGCCACCTATTCTTTTTAGCTGGAGGTGGACGCTTCCAAGGTTGGGGTGCCAAAGCCATATTAACTGGAAATGTTTTCTCAAGGTAACACTAGCGCTTTGTGTTTATGGAAGCTATCAAAATTGGAGTTATGTGAACATTTCAAAAGAATCTCTTCTTAAAGATTTCTGATAAAACCATTTAATGGCAAAAAGATAAGATAAAATAGCCCAGAAACACAGGCTATTTCAATCTAAATGATGTGAGGATTTTTTTCCCTTCTCACTTCAGAATTGAAAACTCATTTCTAAAATTTTACTTGCATTGTAAAAACTATTTCTATTCTTCAATAAGCCTGTCACTTTCAAGGAGAGATGGTGAGAAAAGACTTTCTGGGATGTGAATTGGGACGCGCCATGCTCAGAAGGCTTGCCTGAGTGGCCTGCATCCTCCCTTCCTCCCCTCCTTTTGCTGCACTGAAGACGCCAGGTGATCACTAGTGACCCCTGGATGTCCTTCTTGTCCATCCGGATGTCACCAAGGCAGCTCCTCCCTGGGCAGTTGTCCTTTCCAACTCAGCAGAGGTCGGTCTTTCACGGTGCCGTCTCAACAGTTTAATTTGTTTCACCCAAGCACACCCTACTCTTGGTAGCAGACGCGTGTGCTCCAGGCCAGTCCAGTTAAGTGCATAAAGGCAGAAAGTTTCATGAACTGACGTGGAGCAACTCCTCCTCTATAAAATGATCCCCACTGTGGATGGGCTCATCCTGCGCGTGCTGGAACATACCCAGCCACAGCCTGCTGTTGGGCCTGGGGTCACCGCTGCTCCTCTGTTGGCTCCGGCACTGTGCTATGTGGTCCTGCACCTCCTTGCCTCTTTCTTGAATCCCACAGGGACACAATGTTCTTCCTCTCTTTTGCTGCTCCTGCTGGTGCCCGGCTTCAGCTGGGTCCTGGCAAGCCTCCTGGTAGGTGCTGTTTCACTCCTTAAGATGTCTGGTTCTGTATCTATTTATGTTTGTTGTTTGCTGTAATTCTTAGAGAAACATCTTTTATCACTTTTTCCAAGTTCTAGAAAGAAGAACTGCCTTCCTGTACACCCACACACTGCCCACACATTAAAGAGGCCTCTTCTGGGCTGTCACAGAGGAGAGGAGTTAGCGTTAACTGATTGCCCACCCTGTGCCAGGAACATCTTATGTTTTCATCAGAATGTCAATGAAAATATACAGGGTGGGTGGAACTTTGCTTATGTGGCCCATAATGAGGCCAAGATTCCCATATGTGAATTTCAAGATGACACAGCTGTGTATAAGGTCTTGATCAGAATGACAGTCCCTGTTGCCCAGTTCTGGATATCCTGCTCGTCCCCACCCCACTCCCCAACTGAGCCTGTGCAGCAGGGCTGGTGGTGCCTCTGCACGTGTTCTGTGCCTGACTGGCAGTGCTCTTGGCTTCTGTCCATCACTCTGTCTGTCCTCTTTTGTGGGGGTTGAGGGGTGGGGCATACTCACCTCTTTTATCCCTGGAGAGCTGGTCTGACTTCGGCATGCCCAGTTGTACTCCGGGGCGTAACTCTGACAGAACAGCCCCGAAGTTGATTACTGGCCTCTGCCTTCTTTCCCACCTCCTCAGTGTAGACGAAAATTCCTCAGGCAGATTGTCCTTTGTGTAGACCAAAATTCCTCAGGCAGGTTGGGCTCTGTTCTAAATATTTAGTGCAGACAGGCATTGGATGGGATAGTCAAGCACATCTCAAAAGAGAGATGAAAGAAAGAAAAAGCTAATAACAATAAAAGATAAAAGAACTGTTCTGAGCATACAACAAGTTGTCTTCCAAGTTGCTCAGTGGGGATAGTGACCATTAATCCTGGTTAGTCAACCTCGTTGGATCAAGAAATGCCTACTAGAGTGATAAAGCACTCTTTTGGGTGTTTCTGGGGGGAATTCCTCCCTCTGATTAGGAGTGTGAGTGTGGGGTGTTTTGTGTTATCCCTCGCCTTTCCAGAACTTTCCCTCTCTGATTCCTGGCGGACGTGAGGCAAGCAGCCTTCCTCCACCATGCTGTTTCTCCTTTGGAACCACCTGGCAGTGGACTGAACCCCTCAAAGCCACGAGCCAAATTAAACTTCTCCTCCTTTTAGTTGTGAATGTTGGGTATTTAGCCCCAGTGACAGGAAAGCTGACTAATGCAGGAAATTCCTCCAGTGACTCCCAGACCGCAACATTTTCCTAATGAGAAACAAAGAAACAGCAAGCATAGAAAACACACGGCTGTGATGGAGAGGGTGGTTGGCACAGCGGGGGTGGGGAAGATACCATGCTGTCGGCTCAGTGTTCTTCCTGCAGGCTTCGTATGGGAGAGATGCATCATCTGTGGTCAGGCCATCCAGACACCAAGTGGCATGTCCCCTCAGGTCAGAAGAGCTGCGGTCTGCTCTCATTCTCCTTGCAAACCCCAAAGCTGTTTCTTCATTTGAGCATCTGTTTCTCAATACGTGAAGTTTGATTCATTGACTTTCCTTCATACTTTGAACATACTAACATTCTCTGTCAACATAAGAGAAGAACGTGTGAAATCCTATTATGAGGAAATAAGTGATTCTCTTGATTGGAATGGATGCATTCTCTACTGATGTAGGTAACACGATAAATTATCTGTTGCATATGTATAATTACTGTATTACTATCGCCTACTAAATAAAATCTGTTGCATTGCCTTTAACTAAGTAAACAAATTGACACTAAAAAGTTCCACAAAAATAAGGGATATTGGAAGAGAAAACATTTCTTACTGTGCCTCCTTTTCTGTTCCAGGAATATGAAGATGTACTGAGTAGCTAAGCATGTGTGATTCTCTACTTAAGCTGTTTGGAATTGTGGTGTGATGGGTAATTTGATGTGTGCACTAGAGTGCCACCAGGTACTAAGAAATTTGGTCAAACATTAGTCTAGATGTATTTATTATCTTTTGATTAGGTTAACACTTAAATCAGTAGATTCTAGACAAAGCAAATGCCTTTCTATGAAATGGATGGGCCTCATCTAATCAGTTGAAGGTCATAAAACAAAACACTGAGAAACCCAAGAAAGAGAAAATTCTGTCTCTGAACGGCCTGGGAACCAGAGCTGCAACATGCACTCTTCTCTTGGTCACCAGCCTGCTAGTCTGCTCTGCAGCTTAGCAGCTTTCAATGTTGTATGAACCACTTGCTTAGAGTAAACTTTGAAACCAAGGCCTGTGGCACAAACCTGTCATCCCAGAACTCTGAGAAGTCGAGGCAGGAGGATTGCAAGTTTGAGCCCAGCCAAGGCAATTTAGTGACGTGGCAAGATCCTGTCTTGAATTCAGAAATAAAAAATGGGCATGGGATGGAGCTCAATACGAAGCCCTGGGCTCAGTTCTCAGTAGTAAAAACAATAAATAAATAAAAATGTCGGCAGATAAAAGGTAGGTAGATCCATCAGTATGCAAGTTCTCTATTATTTCTATTTTCTTTGGATAACTGACTAATATGTTGGTTATTTGAGCAAGAAGTAGAAATCAGGAAAATAACATAGAAAAATGGAAAACAGAAATAATCATCAAACAAAGTTATCTTTTTCGCTACCAATATGTTTTTATCTGTGTGGGAAATAATTGATATGCACAGAAAGTTAAAGAAATATGGAAGTTATAGACATTATAGAAGACGGGTGCCACATTACCGTGCACTGTGGCTGCGTGTTTGTCTCTCGTCTCCTCTGCTTAGGCGTATGAGATGCGCTTGGCCCCAGATGGAGCTCCCTGTTCTGGAGATGTGGAGTCTGATGAGGCACACGAGGGTGCTCAGTACTTTCTCAGTCCCTGCCCCTTTGGCGAGAGCCCGGGATCCCTTACAGCCCCCGTTCCTACTGACTTCAGAATGGCTTGGCACCCAGCTCTAGGCCACGGCTGTCCCTACGCACAGTTCTGTGGTGACCTGTACCCGACTCTGCAGCCAGTGTTTGCAGCCAGCGTGGCCTGGCGGGACGAAGCAGTGTGTCTTTCTGTGTTGGGGAAAGTCGCCTCTGCTGCTGACATTGCTTTAAAGGAAGCAATGAGCAGGGATTCGAGGGAACAAGCGCGGCGAGGAGCCAGAGGGGCGGTGGGCCAAGCCCAGTCCCACCACGCGAAGAGACACAGCCGGTACGTGTGTGTTCCCCTGGCAACTACCCAGTGGTCCAGGGGTGGAGAATCCACAGGGTGGAAACCTGTTCCCGGTGAGAGCGGCGCACAGAGCACGAGTTCACAGATGGCCCAGGAGAGTCAAAGGGAGAAGCAAAGTTTGGACCCAGTACGCTAGGGAGAATGGCACGGTGGAGCGCCGGAGTGCTCCCAGGGCCCGGCGACAGTCCAGGTGCCGGGGGACTTGGTGTCCCCGGCCAAGCGGTTTGGATCCGTCATGCGGATGGATGCTTTGCAGTGTGCGTGGACTGGTGAGTGGGTCATGACGTCAGTTTAGTGAGTTGAAAGGCGTTTTGAAGGGACAAACTAAAAGAGAAAATGACCGTGTTAAGTGTGCACTTGTTCCTTTTCTTTTGAGGGGACAGGGAGAACAGCTTTTGCCTTTCTCTGGGCGTCATAAATGCGCCTGCGCACTGGCATCTCCCACACAGGTCCTGTTGGAGCACGTGTGAAAGCCGCGGCTGCCGGGGAGGAATCGCAGGAGACGAAAGTCAGGGAGCAGGAATACCAGCCTGGTTCGGGACGGTTTCCTGAGGCGCAGTGAGGAGAATGGGGCTACTAGCCAGTTAGCAGATGGCTGTGGAACACCGGCGCTCTGCCCCCTGCAGGCCGCAGAGCTCCGATCATTCTCCTCAGGAGCGAAAGGACATAATAAGCGTTCTCGACACTTGGCATTTGTGTGGGAATAAATAGTAGACGCATGACAGCCCCGGGCGTGATGCCAGACACCTGCCGAAGACGCAGGACTTACCGTTAATATTTGTCTTTCGCTTAGTGTTCTTGTTTTTAAATTACTTGTTTCCCCTCGGTAGCATATGAAACACACTGCACAGTTAACTGAAAAATAGGCATACGAACCGTAGCCACGCAGTGCCGAGGAGGCTGGTGGCTTCCGCCCTGGTGCACACAGACGCCTGAGGGCCTGAGGGCTTCTCAGGGGACACGAAGAGGCAGCAGCACCGCATCCCGCCTTCGCAGCTCCGCTCTCCCCGCGGATCCGGTCATGTCAGTGCAGTTCAGGGGCTTTGACCACACAAGTAGATGTCTCCAAATATCGCTCACTCTCAATGTTTATGTAGTGCAAAATATAGGGTGGATATTTGACAATCTTTTAATATAAAAACAGGATTATATTCATTTGCATGCCCCACTGCGTCTGGAGTGAATTTCTAATCAAGAGCTTGCTTCGTGGTGCTCCGTGTCCAGGCGGTGTGCACACACAGCCCTGTTCTAGAATGCACCCATGCCCTTCCCCTCTGCTAGTCCATGCCGTGTTTGGTCACATCTCTAAGACAACCTGTAGAATGAATTTTATTTATTGTTGATGCAGTCAATCCTTGATAAGATTTCAATTACTTAAATTTTTAATAATACATAAAAATGACAGGAGAAGACTTTGGCAATTAGGAATGAAGTGTTGGCGAGCTCTTTGCGTCCTCTGCTGTTCCCATCATATTCATCCGTATTCGTAACCCGCGCGATTGTCTCGCCAGCAAGAACGCACGCGGGCACCAGGATCCTTCTGCAGCAATCGTTTATTATAGCATTGATGAGAGGAAGACCCCTAGCCCCAAAATGGCACGGTTTATATATCCTTTAGGTTACATCTGGGTGGGGTGTTGGTTCCTGATTTGCAGAGGCCAATCAGGCCATATGACGAGTCCGAATGACGTGACTCCGGGGCTGGTCTTTAGCCGAGGCGCATA